>CXYZ01024283.1:280399-413867 GCA_900006705.1 Sonneratia caseolaris | reverse complement strand
ATATTATATAAAATTAATAATAATATTATATAAAATAGCAATAACTCCTCCATCGAGTCATCACAAAACCACTTGCACTAAAATCCACCGGCGGCTCGAAAAAAATTTCAGTACATTTTGAAACAGTTCAAAATCTCTCTCTTTTTTTTGTTAAATAATATATTATTTATATAAAAATGAAAAAAGGTTAACTGCAAGACGAGTGTATTAATTTTTTAATAGATTAATTTAATTCCAGCATAAATTATTAATAATGAAATGTCCGAATATCTTATCGATTAAAAAAATAGAGAAGAAAGAAGAAAACCGGTAGCGGTTTTATGGCCTCGGCAAAGATAAATTCAGTCAAACTACTTCCGTTCAGCTTCTCTCACTCTCTGTGCGTCGGTCATGAGGAACAGGGAATTAGCGGCAATGAAGGTCTCATCATCCTCAAAACAAGTAATATGTTTTCTTCGATATCTCACCTTGCGCTTGAAGTTTCAGTCTCGTGCAGTTTGAATGAATCGATATATATCCCGATGGAATCAGCAGGAGGAAGACCGTATGAGTACCGAACCCGAAGAGGAAGATGACGATCACAGTGGAGGAGGAGGACGAGGAGGCGGAGGGATTCTGATCGGTGGAAGTGCAGAAGAGGGTCTGGCGAGCACGCAGGTCACTGCTTTCTCGAGGAGAAGAAACGCACTGCTCCGAAGGGCCCGAGAGCTAGCCATGCTGTGCGACTCTGAGGTCGGGCTGATCATCTTTGCCTGCACCGGACATCTCTACGAGTACGCCAGCACCAGGTCCGTCCGCTGTGTGATTATTATTATGCTCGGTAAGATATCAAATTAGTTGTAAAGTTTGGTAAGTATAAGCATTGGTAAAGATTATTTGTAAAATTTGGTCGATTTGAATGAGCCATACCCCCAGCAGCATATATATATATATATGTATATCCAAGAAACTGTGTGCTTAGTACAGAGGCCAAGGGAGAGGTACTTATAAGTGGATGGATTCTACAACAATTCGGGCGGCCGCTTGTGGATTTTATTTTTCCTGCGTAGGTAGGTTACAAAGGTTTAACTTACATGAAAATCGGTCTTGTTGTGGCAGCATGAAACAAGTCATAGAACGTTACAATAATCAGAAGGGTGAAAACCATCAAGCCTTAGTGGATGGCCCAGGTGATATCAAGGTGCGTAATTGCTGGTCATTTATGTAATATATTTCTCGATCTTTTCCCACTTTGTGTTATGAGTTTACGGCTGGAAAAGGTTGTGGGGGGGAAAAAACCAGTCATTCGCATCCATCAGTGCCGGAGAAGATACTGACTTTCCAATGCAAGTGAAAATTCTCTTTTCTAAGTGCATTTTTGCAGCCAGACGTTCTCGATTTGAACTTTGCATTTACAGGTTTTGCTAGATGAGATGGCAAGCTTGAAGCTGCAGGTACAGAACCTGCAGGAAACTAACAGGTACAGGCCATAAAATACGACCATCCATATAGTGTGGAACAAAGATTGCATTTGACGAATGAAGAAGAAGAAGAAGAAGAAGAAGAAGAAGAAGAAGAAGATGATGATGATGATGATGATCTATTGATCTATACACACACACACACACACGCACACACACACACACATGATCGGAACTCAAAATTGAAGCATCGAGTTCACTTGAACAGTTATTCTATTTTGTCGGGCTGATCTTTTCCCGGTTTCAATTGGTCTATTTACATGGAGAAGTTACGTGCAGGCGACTTATGGGAGAGTTTTCTCCTGAAGTGGGCATCAAAGATCTGCAGGTTTTGGAGAACCAGCTGGAACTGAGCTTATCAGCTGTGCGTCTTCGGAAGGTAATGTATCGAGTTGATTTTTTTTCCCCTCTTTTAATATTTGATCGATTTTTGTAACCTTTATTGCTTAACTAGAGCTCGGACATAGATATCATGTCTCGAGAGTTATAGACATTCAGAAGGGGATTAGCTATAACTTCCAACTTCATGTGCACAGGACCAGCTTAGGAATGATCATCTTAATGAACTGCAGCTAAAGGTTTTCCGCTGTTTGTCCATCCCTTCTACATATAACAGCTCTTTTTTTGCACAGTTTTGATTTTGGCCGATGAATGTTTAGTTCCAAGTTTGAATTGCAGAGAAACCGAGTTCTTCAGGAAAACATTGAGCTGAAAGAGACGATGGACCTTATTGACAGGCAAAACTCCCTGATAAGCGAGAAGGTAACTCCCCCCTAACTAATCAAAGAAACTTGTAAGAAACTGTGTCTCAGCAAGACTTCCATGACGATATATTGATGTCTACTTCCGTCCATGTGGTTTCGTTCTTGTAGATGACTAATGCAGTCAATAACAGCCTTAGCTCGAGAGCACCCAAGTACAAAGATTTAAGTACTTTAGGCAATCATACGAATTCATCAAATAACTCGATCAGATTTTGTCAGTAAAATCTAAGGTCTTTCTTTCTCCATGTAATTGCATCAGGATGATCGGTTGCTCGGGTTCCAGCCATTTTACAATGAAAGAACTGCAGAGGGTGGAGCTGATATGTGCCAGAGCACATACGAACATATCAATGGCAGATATGACCTGAATGTACCAATGGAATACTTGTACGGGGTGGCACCCTCTCCCGATCAAAATGATGCGACGACCAAAAGCCAATGACCACAGATCTAGGGTAATATCCCCCTGCCCCCAAGCTCAGAAGCTGACATTATTGCCGCTAGTTCAACTCAACTCCGTTTCCTGATTCAAATGATCACAGGACAGCCAAAACTTTGAGAAACATAAATTCCGGATTGTTACTGCCATACTTGATGTATTTCCGTTTACAAGATTATAGCTGATGGTGAATCAATCTTGGAACTCTCTTGCAGGCAGAGATGGCCTCGTGGCATTGGCTCGAGAACTGTGGACGACAACTAGCCAGATCTATTGTGTGATGAGCACTGGTTGCTCTGATCAGTAGTATGACAATCAATTACTCGAAACCTTTTAAACGCATTGCAGTTGTGGCCGGAGAAAAAGGTGAAGATGCCACATCAGACCGGTCAAATCTTCAGCACGTGCAGTTTTCCAGGTTTTTTTTTTCCGTTGCGTCGTTCCGGAAGATCTGTAGTAACTTTACGATCTTTCCAGTTGTTACAAGATGGTTTGGTTAACACTATCCTATGGAGTTAATGGGTTGTAATCTGCCGATTAAACCTGATGAACCAGCTTTTCCGTGGACTTAGTCTAAACTTGGATTCACAGGTCAGAAGAAAGCTTACTGAATGATGCATTCGATCTAGCTATATAACAAGCCGAAAGATAGAGCCCGTCTAAACTCCGACCGACAAGAAAAGGAAAAGACATCCTAAGAAAGTGCGTTCCCTTGTGCAATCTTGAGATAATAGGAACGGAGCAATATCTGCTAGATATGAATTTCGATGGACATCTATAGACAACCTTGGCTTTGGTTTGTATGAACTAAATAGTGACATTTCAATTCTATGATCATCAGCCTGGGAAGGTGGGGTTGGTCAAGGCGTAAGCTGACTCGTTGACCTTCGGCAAGTCTCTTCTTCTTGCCCTTGAATTTCGATTTTGACACATCAAACAAACAATCCTCTTTTCCATTTCTCGAACATAGTTGTCCCAGGGCACAATTACTATATTTGGCAAGAAAATTTTCACGCACATGCCAACCAATGGCTGTGATATAGAGGGAAAATTCTGTGCATATCGGACGAGATCTTGATTCTGCTGTATTTTGTATTCGCGTTTAGCCAGGATACATGCCATAAGATATAAGTAGATCCACGGACCATCCCGGAGGGTATATTTAAATACATTGCAAGTTGAATTCACAAAATATTGTTTTATACAAAAGTTGATATGAAACAATGTGGAAATTAATAACGTCATGTCACTGAAAATCTTATGGTATTATGTGTCCGACAGCATGACGTTGTCTGGATTCTGAATTCTCCAATTGGACATTAGAGGGAAAGCAAAGGATGTAATTTTGATAACCGCTAAGTCTGTCAGAATCTCTCAAACTCTTCGAAACAACATATTGGATTCTAGCGTCTTGAATGCCGATAAGGGTGGCTGCGGTGTGGTGCGGGGGTTGGGGGTGGAAAATTTTAGAGGTCAGATCAGAGAGGACACCAAGAGGTTGGTGCTGCAACGTATGATGGTTCTAGGGAACTTCTGATTTTCAATCGCGTTCTCCCATTTTCAACTGCTTTTCCTCCTCGCTTTCGCTTCCTCTGACGAATTTCTCGCCGCTTTTCCTCCTCAAGCTCCATTTAGGATATTCCCTGACACTGCATTTTCTTGTTCTCGGCTGGGTGTTGGCTCATCCGTATGCTCTCTTCCTGGGACCCCTGTGGAGTTTCTTGATTGATTCTTCGTGTGGGTTCTCTCGTTTGTTCCGAAATGAGGTAACTTTGCTGCCCCATCAATGGATTTTGGAAAGGTTAAAGCTGTCATTTTGGGGAATCTTGATTTGCCTTGGAATTGAATATCAAACTGAGAAAATTTTTGGTACCGAGTGGAGCTTGGAGTTTTCCTGGTTTTCTGTGATTTCTTTGAAGACTCTTGATTGGTGGGCTTCACTCAACCTCTGTGATTCTTTGTATTTTGATGGCATTTTGGAGGTGTAAAGGTGTTTAGAACTGCTTCTCTTTGGACTTTCCGATGGATATCCATTACTCATGGAATTCATCACGATGCCCTGCAATCATTTCATTACCAGGTTCCATTGCTGTTGCATTGAATATGGAAGTCTCTGCTGTCTCTTATTATTGAGGGTGCATCAAGTCTTGATTTTTGCTGGTTATGTTTTAGTTTGAATTGGATTGAGATCGGATATCAATTGGTTTTCATATCTGGGGTGTATTGGCAATGCTCACCTACTAAAATTTCGGTATAATGTGCGTGGTAGATGCTAAATCATCTCCCAAAGTTAACAAGGATAGAGTCACCCAGTGATGGACCTTGGCCGGGTAGAGTTGATCAGTAACAGGGAAGAGGATGAGCTGTATCGAGAAGCCTCTACCATGTCCCCTCTCCAGGAGACCCGATTCAATCCCACCCATCTCCCTGGTGCTGTGAAACGGAAAGCCTATACATTTGATGGGCAGGGGATATTCTGCGAGAAGACGAGCTGGGATCTTGTCGAAGGAAAAGGAGGCGAGTTCTGTTGGTACCATGTTGAACTTCCAAAAGGAAGTCAAACACTCTCCCAGTCTGCTAAATACCTCATCAATGTACTCTGCCCGCCCCTGAAACTCCAAGACATCCTCTCGCTAGTCAGCAATGGACCCTTTTGTGGGCACGTGGATGGGGCCCTCATATTTCGGGTCAATTCCCCGGGTCCCTCAAGCAACTTCACATTCAGAATAGCTGCAAGGGTTACAGAGAGTTCAGTCATTACTGTGTCCCTTGGCCGGGTTCCACGACTCGGCTTCTCGAAAGTGGGCGAGTCACTCTTGTATGAGGTTCCAAGCCTTGAGAGCCCATCATGTGCGAGAGGGGAAAGGAAGGAAGGGGAAGGGATTGTGATCAAGGACCACGTTCTTGAGTTCTTTCTGACAATGAATCACTCCGAAGAGGCTGATAACCCGGTTCCAAAATCAACCTCAAACCTTGTGGTTCATATTATCGACACGCATGTGGATCACTTGCAAGATGTTGTGACAAAACTCGAGATGGAGCTTGATACCGTGGAGCTCGAGTTGGATAGAGGTAAACTTCTATGTTAATAGTGTTTAATTTCTATTCAACACCTCTTAAAGTATAAGTGGAAAGGGAACTCTACAGTATATGCTTCGTATAAAAAAAACTGACAGACTAGTGAGTGTATCTTTGTCAGATGCCTGAAGAATCTTTTCTGTCAATATCTGAGTTTCTGCGAATATCGGATTGTCAATTGCAGACGAATAATTGATTATTGAAGTTGCATTAAGAAGATATTAGATGCATAATCCCATGGATTGTGCAGTCGCATTCTTAGCTATGCCCAGCACTCTTTTTCTTCTGAGAAGGTTCCTAAAAAAGATGTTCGCATTGGAAAATGTCTAAGTAAACTGCACATTCTTGACTGCAGGTGGTTTTGCTTTGAAGAAGCAGATGCTAGATGATAGAAGATTTCCAAAAGTGCACCTTGACTTGCAACGGCTCCTGCAGGTACCTTTTCATTTTTGCTAGAATATATCGACTGTAGATACCAGAACTGACACCAGTTCATTGGATTCAAACTAAGTTGCCTGGCAATCAATTAAGGTATATCATGAAATCAGATGCTTGAATATGGAATGTGTTGATCAGGTGATAGCGCATGGTGAGCAAGTGTTCCCGCGAGTCAAAGAAAAGTGTTCTTCAAAGACCTGGTTTGCAAGCGAAGACATTGGCTCGCTTGACGAGTTGATTGGACGGCTGAGGAGGCTCAAAGAGAATGTTGGGTTCATAGCAAATCGTGTGAATGCAATTCAGGCTGGTCTTGATAGCTGGCAGGCTGAGCAGATAAACCGGAAGCTGTATTATCTTTCTTTCCTCTCGATAGTTTTTCTTCCCTTATCAATCATCACTGGAGGTAAAAGTTCGTAAGTCATGTTTGGGTCATTTATCCTTAGGAACTTCTTTTTCCTGAATAGCAGCTCTCTCCTCTGATACTTCCATCAGTATTGCACCTTCCTTGGTGGTAACCAATTGGTTTCCTTGAATGTGCTTGTGAATAAACTTTGCAGTGTTCGGCATGAATGTTGGAGGAGTTCCCTGGACGGATCAAAACAAACCGGAAGTAAAGGATGGGTTCCGCAATGTTATGTTACTCTGTGTCGGAATGCTGCTCCTTGTGCTGCTCTGCTTCATCTTTCCCGCAATATACAGTTGCTTGACTTTGTGGAAGTGGCGCAAGGTGGCCTGGAAAGGTTGGTCTCTCAGCAGATCTTTTCTCAAGAGACCTCATGGGGCCAGAGAAGAACGGGGAGGTTACCTCAGGATATGATGAAAAAAATTAGCAAAATCCACAGAAAGTCCAAAACCATTCAGGTATATGATGTTCCGGCTTTGTCTGGAAACATGTTCTATTGCTGTCTTGTTCATAAAGACTAAAGAATCGAGCAGAGGACATCTTGAGGACAGGGTTTTTTTTAATCCAAGTCATAGTTCTGATCTCGTTTTCCCTTTCTTCTGCAGGGAAAGTACCCAAAGCTACCCGGCCACAGAAGAGATGTATCACACATTTTCCTCCAGGTCTTGTGATGGTGGTTCTCATAGATATTTAGTGTTCATGCCTTATTTTCCTCATTATTTGCCCTGCTGATTCCACCAATCCTTCCGCCAAGACATCCAGCAGATCATGTGCAGACTGACAATAAGCTTTTGAAATTACGAAAACTTGAGGAGAAGAATGTCAGCAGCGGGAGGGCAAGGAATAGCTTTTAAGCCAGAGGTTTCGAATTTCACTGTGATATTCTTCAGTGTTTATAATTCATGTTGGAGATCCAGTTCCTGACTGAAAAGGAAATATCTTGGTGAAGCTAAGCTTATCATTGTTTACTTTTGAAATTATCCCGAGCTAAATGATCTTGGAACGATAGATACTCAGTGATTAACTACCTGAACCTGGATAACACAAGAGAAGTCAAAATTGTAAAATCTAAGAGTCCGTACACACAAGAGCGTTAGACCATTCTCAGACATTGTATTTTGGAGCACCCTGAGTTCTGCTACTGATAATTTAATGAAGTTATCTTGGTGACAGATTGATGACAATCGTGTTGAACCCCCTTCCACTAGTTACACGCAAAAACCCTTGACCATTTCGATCTTGACGATACAGTAATCTCTGGATACTTTGATACCAAGAAACCACAAATGAAGTCTGCGTTCTTGAAAGAGATTTTCCAGAGAAGGCCATGGATTGCCAATCTCAAGAAGGCCGGAGAGATAGCCCGAGAAAGATTTGATCACGAATCAAATTCATCAAACCGGAGGGACTTTTTAAACAATTAATTATTTAGTAGAGACAGGTTTGCAGGTTGCGGGACTGATACTTCGAGTTGCTGTGTCCCCTTTGTCATATGATCTTAGCTAGTAGAGTATTTGCCCTTAGGGGCGAGATTTTGTATGGACTTGAATGCTTAGGCTGCTAATTTTTTGCCAAAGCTCTGGAATAGATTCTCTCTTGTTCACTGTCTTCCTTGTGCTGCAATATAAGCATTTCGGATGAAAATTGATATCTTATAACTGATCATTCCAGTAAAGTTCATTTGTCAGCAATGAGGTTTCCTTACGTGCTCATGACTGATATATTACTCGTTTCCTCGTCCTGAAAGCCAGCTGAACAACTTGACATTTAGAGTGCAGTAGCAATCAGAAGCAGTCAGATCCTGATACTGATTTGTCACGACCCAAAAATTCGGCAAAGTTTCCCCTGTATTTAGAACTAACTAGAAATGCAAAACCTGCTATAAATTAGCTCAACACGCAAAATCCAGCCATACCCATCCACAACCATTTCCCAAACCACAGTTATCAACCACCAGATATTCAGGTCGTGATATATGACCACACAAAACAAGACTTTTAAGCATACCCAATAAAAATAACCTTAACCTAGTTGACCCCCGAGTCTATTTGGGCGGCTCCACACGGCTGAGTGTCTCCTCTATCTGTAGAAAACAAATTTGCAGAGAGTGTAAGTTGCAACTCAGTGAATACAAAATTCTAGAGTTGAATAACATATGGCTCACATATATGTCCTTACACAATTTATCTACCATGGACATGGGGTCGTTGGCAATTTGGCCAACTTCACATGACCCACCTAATGCAATGCATGTAACAAGCATGTCAAACAATAACCATGGGGTCGTATTACCTCTGCGACAGAGTTATGGCGGTACCATTACTGCTCCTCTCCCCAAAACGGTACCGTGACCCTGCACCTCAATCAATTCCTAGCATTCTACTTCCCGTGCCCCTTCCCTTCGCACGCACGCGGGGGCCGCCTATTAACCTCTGGCGATAAGAGTGGACCCGTCGTCCTCAAGTCTCTCTTTTTCTTACCTCTCCTCTCTAGTCTTTGTTTTTCCCGACAGGGTCCGTGGGGAGTCAACTCACATATTCCACTGGGGTCACAGAGCTAGTGTCACTCATGTCCCATGCTTATATCCTGTCAGGAACCCGCAGTGGATCAGTAAGGCCCATTTCTATTCCGCCGGCTTAGCGGTCACCATGGTTATACACAAGCACAAGCAATATGCAAAATAAATGAATGAATGCATGCCCACTACCGGTATCACACAAATATCTATCAGCTACTCATTCCTCGATCATAACTACTATAAACCAAAACACGAACAGATCATTCCACAATGGAAGAATGTACTCATAACCCCTTAGTCGACCAATTCACAAGGCAGGATCCTCTAGGTGTTGATCCCGGTTCTCTTCAGCACCTATCATATCACCCACAATGAGGTCAATATACACACTTATACATAATTACATCAGTAAGTTATCCTCACCTATTATATTCAAGGAAAATATATTCTTGTGATTTAAGGAAAAATTTCTCAGGATTTGAGAGGGCGTAGAGCTGTTCCACCGACTGATCTAAAGAGATGAGTCCCTCATTGGCATCCCACACTGCTGTTATTTCTTCTCCCCTCACCAGCGTTTACTCCCAGCAACACAGAGGAACAGAAAGCTCTTCAGCAGAAACGAAACAACCACACTAGCAGCACACACTACACTTCTCGGTTGGCATCAATTCGAACCCTAACAGCTATAGAAAACTCAAACTCCCGGCAATAACACATAAATTTCAGCCATAGCGGTTCCTGGACAACAACTCAACAACAACCTAAGGAGTGGCCTGAGTAGTTGGGATTCTTACCTCGGACGTCCACAGTTGATAGTAGAGCAGTAAGGTCTAGAAACCGAGGCTTGTCCGTAGTAGATCTCCTCCTCTAGGGCTCGATTTGCTCCCACCACAGGCAGATGAAGATGGAGACGGATTGGGACTAATTCGCTCTTCTCTCTCGCGGCAGTGGGGGGGGGGGGGGGAATGAAAATGACGACGACAAAGGGAGGAGGAGGAGAAGAAAAAGTGGACGGGCTGATGGGCCAGCTAAGTGGGCGGGCTCTCCTTGGGCCCAAGCCCGTGGGCTCACATGATTTCTGTAAGTCAACTACACGTATGGATCTATTCATAATCTGTCCAAGAAAGATGAAAACCAGGGCAGGAGAGTTGTGATTATGGGATAAAAAGTACAAGGAAGAACATTGCCAGATCTGTTTCCTAAAGGCTATGACGTTGAAAGCTGCTGGCTGAAACCATTACGGATTGGACGAGCTGCAGTTTAGCTACATGAAGACGATTGGGTCACAGCAGGGCCAGCAACATGCATCCAGCAGACAACAGCAACATAAAACTGCTAGGCTGCAAAAGTTTTACACCACACAGATTCGTCAAATGCAAACAAAAAATGAAAAGCAAGCTCTTCGGGAAACAAATTCTCGAGTTTTTCAATCAGAACTTGATCCTTGAACTGTAGCCATACTAGGGGGAGCAAACTGCCGAATGATATGATACTAGGATCTGGGAATTGTTCTCCTTGAAGACTCGATTTCGAGCTCAACAGAGGGAAGCCAACCGATATCTTTATGGCAGAATTCCAAAAGAAGAATAAACTTTAGAGGAGATGGAATTATCAGATGATGACCATGTCTCAAGACACCCGGGCTCCCTCCTCGGTGGTGGAAAGCCGTAGCCATATTGTGGAGGCGCCATCACTGGGTGTCCATGATATGCAGCATATCCTACATAGAATCAATCAAAAGGAATGGAAAACACATACCATGAACATTCGACTGAGCTGAGTTCTGAATATTTTCCAAAAGGCAGTTTTCAGTTTTCCCGTTTCATGCAGCAAGAAAAAAAACATCCATGCTCTTCATGATCATCATGTCACTGTTTTCCTGTCTTCAGCTCGATCGATCTAAGGAGTAGGAGGAAGGAATTAGGAACCTGGAGCAGGATAATCATATGCGTATTTTTTTCCCATATCTTCTTGAGCCTTATCCTGAAATGAAGTTGCCGGTACAATACGTACTGTCAGACTCCCCTTCACAGTGAGGTTTTCTATATCGTTATCGTCATTATGGACAAAAAAAGAGCTTTGACAGCTACCAACACAACTCGACCGAAATTTCTTCCCATTTACAAGTCGATGCTGAAAGCTTCCAACAGCATTCCTTACGAGAGTATTCGCTGTTGGCTCTTGGTTCCTCCACGTCAACCTAACAATGTCAACGGACACATCTACTAGTATTATAGTATTATGATCTTTAACCACGTCCTATCATATTAAAATGAGATAAAAAAATAAAAAATAGAATAATATATATAATTTTATAATAAAAATTTAAATTATAATATTTTTATTATTATATTGAGCATAGTATTATTACATTAAATTTTTCATTTTTGTATCTTTTTACTGCTTCACAGGATAAACTCTGCCGCCGCTTTTTGTAAGTGGATGCTGGATCGAGAGGTACGTCACATATTAAATTCATACGATTTTTCTCAACAATTTCATTCTGATAGTCGCTGCTAGTTACTACAAGAATAGTCCTGGACAAATGAATATATAGCAGTAGAAAACAGGATAGATATAATATTCAATGGTAGTTACCTACTTGTTTTACAGTGCAATCCTCGTATGGAAGCGTATGTATCAGACCCATCAATGTCAGCGCAGCACGGGTCGATCCTTTTGACGCACATCTAACTCACTTCCATCAAGAAATCTGGACAAGGACCGGGATAAGAACAAGTAACACGAATAAGACAGCTTTTCCCCATGTTCTGTCAGCTCTTGGGAGATCCTGCTCCTGTCCGGCCATGAACAATTCCCACCCGGTAGCTGGCATTTTTTTTTTATTAGCTTCAGTGTCGAAGGAGCCGGCGCCACCAGTTGCTCGATCGTTTGCTTCTGGGATCAAGCGAGTGACTTTCTGAATACCCAGGCTGTATTGTTTACAGGATTGATTTCTCCTGCAGCGCAATGGGGAAGAAGGTGGTGATGGTGCCAGCAGAGAGTTTGGACTTTTCAACTGTCAAGTACGAGCCACTGGTTGTTCAAGGTTCGGTTTTATGCTTGTTACATGCATATGCATTGATACAATTGCTGAGTTAGGATCTTGATTGAGATGGACTAGCAAGCGGGAGCGTTGTTACTTCAGTTTACGCATGGGAGAAACTTGGAAGCGTTTACATTGAAGTAATATCTTCAGAACGAAGGATGGATCTTTCAAATGGGTAGCCTTGATGGAGGAATTTTGAGGTTTAGGAGGTCCTTGCTGAAGTTTTTGGATTAAATTCGAGATTAGACTAACCGGTTGTATTAATAGTTCCATTTCAAAATTCGGTGTCATTAATTGACTGAGACCCTGAATTGCTTATTTCATGTTGATTTTCTAAGCTGAAACCATAGGTTCTTGTGTTTGATTGGGCATCTGAATTGCCAATCTCAACTTGCAGGTCCCCATCTGACAGGATTCTTATTTAGGCTGTTTGCCAAACTTGTTGAGCTGCCAGTCATCAGTTCACTGATAATATCTTTCATGAAGAAGCAAATGAGGATGGATGTAAGGATCTCGTTTTCAGCTTGCTGTACTTCCTTTTTGAACATATTCATTACACTAATTGGGTAACAAAAATGTTTTGATGGTAAATATGGTTTTACATCATATTCTTCCACTGAATTCTACAGTTTTTGAAGATAACTGAGATACCAGAGCCGCCCATGTTCAGGCCTGAATTTCCTCCTCAAGGTTCTTAACCTTCTTTTGACTAATGCTGTGTACTTCAGACACAGAAAATGTAGGAACATCCATATTGCCAACCTTTGACATCTGCAGCATCTCTCACTTTGTCTCTCCCTTCTTTGTTCACCTTCCAAAAAATTCTGTGAAGTCGTTATCTCAAGAGGTGGAAAACTTAGGGTTTTAAAGCTATGTATTTGAGAAAGTGATTATCATGGCATCGATACTGAACAGCTTAACTTACCCATTGAAGCCTTCATTTTTCTGTAAAATCTGACATGGCGTCTTCAATCCATCTGTTTTATTTGTTTTAGAGCCAGAGCGCAACGTGATTTTATTAGATGAAGATTGGAAACCTGAAGATCGGGTCGAATTTGCCTTAAAATGTCTCCCCGACTATAACCCCCCCAACAACTTTAATGGAGAAGTCAATGAATTTCGGTACTGGAAGATACGGGATTATGCTTATGCTTATCGTTCTAAGCGCGTGACTCCATCCATTGTAAGCAAAACATTGGAAACCCAGCCAGTTTATCCTCTGTATTCAAAAAGGAACATAAGATTCTCTCTTTTTCCCCTCTTATGACTTTTAGGTTGCGGAGCGCATAATTGCTGCTATTGAAGATCTTAAGCAGCAGAGTCCTCTCACTCCTTTATTAATTTCCTTTGATGCTGAGGATGTCAGAAAACAAGCTTCAGCTTCAACAAAAAGGTTTGACAAAGGTAGAGCCATATTGGGTACTTCTATGAGCTTAGTCTGTCTGATGCACTTCTTAAATTGGCGTCTACTTCTTTTTATCTACAACAAGATTTAGAGGAATGGGCATATCTTTTGCAGGGAAGCCGTTATCAATCTTGGATGGGATTTTTATTGCAGTCAAGGATGATATAGGCTGCTATCCATATGTCTCAAATCGTAAATATGCCTAACTACTCTTGCTTCCTTCATTTATATGTATAATGATATTATTTGGAGTAATAATCACATAAACTTCTTCTGCACAGTTGGTACAAAATGGTTGCACAAGGTTCGTTCTGATAATAGTGATGCAGTTTGCGTGTCAAGGTTGCGAAGCTGTGGTGTGGTATTCCTAGGGAAGGCAAATATGCACGAGGCAAGAATGGGTGCAAGTGGAAACAATCCAAACTATGGGTAAGTTTCAAAGAAACAAAACCATTTCATTAAGAGGCTGTGTTGTGCAATTTGGTGTTGGTGAAAGCGTAGTTCATTCTTCCTTTTCCATTATAACACTGTGATGGGTGGTAATTCCTTGAATGGCTTGAGTTGTATATCTTTGCTTGGTTTCTGTGGTACGGTTACAAATATAAATTGGGATGAGCAGGACAATGTCACTGATTGTTTACTGGCCCTTCTGTTACCAACCAATTTTCCTAACCACTTTAGATGGTGGAAGAACATGGAAGTGACCAGAGATACAGAACAAATAGAAGAAATTGGGGGTCACTTGGACTCATTACCTGAATTTGTGATTAGATACCATGTCAAATGAGTGATTGTTTGAATGCCTGATCTGGTAGGATTGTGTCATACATCAAGCATGGTTAAACAAATATCACTACTATCAAAGATAGAATAATTCTTCTCTGTATTTTCTGTATACTACGATGAGCTAATATATACATAGGACTACAACATAAACTAGTGAAAAAAATCTGAATTAAATAGGAAACTACCCGATAAAAGATTTCAAGAATAAGAAAATTTCAGCAGATCCTATCCTATTTAACTCTATCTCATTTTGACAACTACCTTAACTACATGACCTTTCATGCCCTTTACATTTGAAAAGAATGTCGTCATGTTCACTGCTGTTTGATGTGCAGGACTGTCAGAAACCCTCATGCTCTAGACAGATATACAGGAGGATCTTCCTCAGGATCAGCTGCACTTGTAGCTTCTGGACTTTGTTCTGCTGCTCTTGGAACTGATGCAGGAGGTTGTACTGTTGTTATATTGCACTTTCTTTACAAAGATAACACGCTAATGATTTTAACTTCTTGAGAAAAAGACAGGTTCAGTGCGTATACCTTCTTCTCTTTGTGGAGTGGTGGGCTTGAAAACAACATTTGGACGAACTGATATGACCGGGTCAGTAATTTCAGGGAAATTGCTTCCTTATTTTCAGAGATACCTCAATGTTTTTTGGAACAAGCTACTTGTCATACTTCTAAAATACTTTACTTTGCATGGTCAATGTCTTTTCTGCAGGTCATTCTGTGACTTTAGCACTGTGGAAATTATTGGACCAATTGCATCCACCGTGGAAGATGTCATGCTTCTGTACGCAATTCCAAGTTCTTCTAATAGTAACAATATAACATTTCTCATTTGTATCCTTTTAGTTCCACTTAAAGCAAGGAAAAGATGCAAGAAATGGACAATTAGACTGTTATAAATCTCTTAATGAATGAAAAGCCATTTGAACAGTTTTTTTTTTTTATCCAAGGCTCTAGTCTCGGGTTGTTGTTTAGTTTGAACCTTCAACTATTTAAAGACATTTCTCCTTCCTGATTTTATATTTCTAGATATGCTGTGATTCTTGGTGCCTCTCCTGCAGATAGAATCCTTCTGCAGCCAGTAAGTCAAGAATCTGGGACTCATCTTGTTGTTTCATTAACTAGCTCTACCTGTCATCATTCCAAGGCTCGACATGATTCATTCTAGTCATTGATCAATTCAAGATTAGCACTCTGGTCTTCTCATATTGTATATCTATATCTAATTAGCACTATTTTCTGCAGCCCTTGCCCTGTTTGCCAAATCTGCAATATTCATACTCTTTGGGGCCAGTGCGACTTGGGAAATATCCTACTGTAATCAAATAGTTTAATCCATTGAGTTTAGTTATTTCGGGCACTCTCTCAATAATATTGAGATTCATCATGAATTTGGATATATTATACTTCTTCAGTGGTTTAACGACGTACATTCAATTGATATCTCTGATACGTGTGAAGATGTCCTAGATCAGCTCTCAAAGATCCATGGCTGTGAAGTAAGATCACTGTCTATTTCAGATACTTCATACTTACGTAATAGTCTTTTTTGGATATGGTACATGCATTTTCTCTTGCTGAAGCCTTCAATTTCCATCATGCACAAGGTAGTAGAGATTGCTATACCGGAGTTGCTTGAGATGCAAACTGCTCATCTAGTGGCAATGGGCACTGACATGATCCGCTCATTGGATCCCTACTGGGAGGACAGCAGGTCATTTTTCCTAATGCCACCTGAAACCATTCTATATTCACGTGTCATAACTCTGAGGAAAAATGCTTCAATTTCAAACATGATCAAAGCATCTGCAACTTGAATTATATTTTTTACACAGGAAAGGTGCGAAATTCACATATGATACACGGATAAATATAGCACTATTGAAGTCATTTAGTGGTTCAGATTATGTTGCAGCTCAGTGTCTCAGGTAAGGGACGTTGACAAATATAGCACTATTTTCTCTTACAACATGTTCCCCCAAGAAGACAGTGTTAACAACGGGTGTTAACTCTCCCCACCCTAACTTTGGACAAATGGAAATTTAAGCAAGTAGCAGGCATTTTTCTATGGTCGCAAATCCAGAATTTGTCAACATAGAAGACATTGGTCTCTAATTTGAATGAATGAGACATCTGTAGTCCTTAGTTTGTATGATGTAGTGGTCAACATGGTGAAGTTACGTGTCTCTGAAAAGGCCATTTGATTATGATCTTTTGGATTAAACGATGACATATGATTACATCCACGGGTGATTTAGGCGAAGAATGATGCACCATCACATGGAAATTTTCAAGAAAGTTGATGTCATTGTGTCACCAACAACTGGGTGAGTAACCGATGCATGTGGGTCATCCTTTTGTTACTCCAAGAACATAGCTAAGACAATTTTGTTTATGCAATATTACAGAATGACAGCACCCAAAATACTGCCCAGCGCTCTCATAAGCGGGGAAACAAATTTGCCAGTCACAGGTATATTAATCATTTTTATCAATGTGAAGTTATCCATTTAAGTAGTTTCATCACTGTGTTTACTACTATATTTCCACGGTTGGTGTTCTATTTTGTGTGTCTTAGAGTTCATCCTATGTTCATCTTCTATTTTCTGGAGTTTTTATTGTCTGCACGTTGCTCCCTCTAGTCTTTAGATCCTTCACCCAAAAAAAATCTCATATATTTGTAAGACTGCACTTGAGGCAGATAACCTGAAGTTTGATAGTCCAACTGCTTTTAACTTGCATGCTTTAACCTATGACACTGAAAATAGGAAACTTCAGCGAAGAAACCACTTGGGAAGGTGACTATTTTTTCACTTATTCCTTGAAAATGTCTGAACTTGCTCTGTGAAAATTTTTGTGCATCCATTTTTTTATTCTGTAGATTCATTCGTGTATTGATGCAAGCTACATTGACTTTGCAGGCCGTCTTCTGCAGTTTGCTGTAGGAGCAAACTTCCTTGGCTTCCCTGCCATTACTGTCCCAGTAAGTGCTTGAACGTGTGTTATATTCTCTTTACTGTATCATGATTGCATATTTTTATGGTGAAAATTCTTAATATTGATATCTAAACACCTTGCTGAACGGAGTCAATCTCAGACCAGTTCAAGTCTAAGCCACCAGCTATATCAGACTATAACTCTTACTTTACGCGGGCGTTACAGGTTGGGTATGATAAGCAAGGCCTCCCAATCGGTTTGCAATTTATTGGCCGTCCATGGGGTGAAGCTTCTATTTTACGTCTTGCTTCCATGGTTGAGGTAAAGAGAACTGGAAGTGAAATAAGTGGGATCGTTACTGCAGATATTTGTTTCACGGCAAATCCCATTTCTTTGTACTACATCTTGATTGGCAATGAAACTTATTCACAAGCGATGCTCTCGTGTCCAGGAACTCTGCTCTTCTAAAAGGAGACCTGCATCATTCTTCGATGTCTTGGGGACAAACTGAACTTGGAAACCGTTGCTTTGTTCAGTCGCTGTCAATCACCAGCTGACTGTAGAAAGTTTCTATAAAATAAAGTTCGACTCTACTATCATACTGTCTTAAGAATGTTGTTCAGGCAAAACAATTCATGAAGCATATGCACATAAGATCCTCTTACCATAGAGCTTCTGGTGTTTCTGATCTTCGGGTAAAGTGGTAAAGTATGTAAACGGCATCTTTGATGGACACTCGAAGTTAACGTCTTCCTGCACAGTAGTTCACTATTTTCCAAAATGATTGCAGATGGATAAAAACCGAAAACCAAGGAATTTCCTCTGTGATAGAAAGGAGTATACTTTTTTGTATCATGTGGTCGGTGAGCTACTGCGTTGAAACATGATGTTGGCATCGACTCGGGATGTCACTCTATTCAGATAGTCCAGCTGCATTATGGATGAAGATACATAGATACCACCTGAATTTTCATCTACAAACTTCTCGGCCCTTCTCTGCACCGTGATCGGATAGCTTCCCTGTTGACCCTCTTCATTTATACTACCAAATATATTTATGTTTTTTACGCTCATGATGCTAGCTAGCTCGGCTACTTCTATCGATTTTAATGCGCTGTCCAGTGAGTAGCTATGCCTCAATTGGTTCTGCATTGAGACGGGTATGACGAGCTTTGACATTGATGCGTGTTGATATGCTTCCATCATGGTGCTGTCATCTTTATCTGCAATTCAGCATCGCATCAGCTTAGAGAAATTTTCAAAATGCTGAATTTGTGCTCGCATTCACTCATGAAAGACGAACGAGAATGGCCTCCCAGAGAAACTGGGGAAGGAAACTTTTATTGAAAAAAAAGTCCTATTTTTCTAATGTCAAATTGAGTGTTCACTCAGTGCTGAAGTCGTTCTATCTGTCCTCGACCCTTTGGTCGTCATTGTCCCAACCACCAGAGGGGAGAGAGAGGTAGAGGACGATCGAATTGAATATAGTGGTTTCGGCAGGTGGAGCTGCCTATACGGGACCCCGACAACGCAGTAAACAACTCTCTCTCTCTCTCTCTCTTTCCCCCACTCTTTGAGCCTGTCGATTTCAAGATTCATCTCAATTTTCCTGGTGGGTTTTCTAATTGATTGCGTATGCACGAAAGAGAAAGTAGATATAAGCATTCTCTGGGCTTTTCGACAGAAAGCAGAAAGTCTACGTCTCTTTCTTCACCATCAGTAAAATTCTGTATCTAAGGTATGAGAACTGCTCAGTCTTTCAAGATCACTTACTTTTCATGTCCAGATCATATTTATCTTGTATCCTTTGCTGAATTGTCAGCAAGGAGTTCAGTCTCGTTTTCTGGGAACCCAGCAGGAAAGTACAGGACTCATTTGTCATGTCTTTATGACACTCTATTTGCTCCTGTAAGGATCTTGATTTTTTTTTTTTTGTCTTCTGGTCAACGGTCAATTTTCCAGATGGGTAAGAAACGCATTATGCTGCCAGCGAAGGACATCGACTTGTCTTCAGTCAAATATGAACCTGAAGTCATCCAAGGTCAGCTACATGATCCTGTGATTCACATTCATTCTGAATCTACATTTGTATGAAGGAATGTATCTGTCACGGTGTGAACTTTGAAGTTCTGCGGAGTATCTGGCGGTGATATATCAACTGGATTATGAACTTGAGTTTGACGTGATCAAACAAGACTGTCGCTTACAGTAGTCCTGGCGTTTAGAGATTTGTATGATCACCTCTGCTGGTGGCGACATAAATTGCATGAAGAAAAGGGTTTATCCAAGGTTAACCCTTTTTTTCTATTTATATCCTGAGTTTCAGCTCCTCACTTGACTGGTCTCGTATTGAAGTTGTTCGTCAAGATTATGGAAGCTCCACTAATTGGTCAGGCAATTATATACTACCTGAAGAAGCAGAACGGAATGGTTGAGGTCTGCAATCTGTTTTACCGACATCTGCCTTTTGTTTGCCAACACTTGTGTTTCATATCAAGAGCAAACTCCTGCCTTGAAGCAGTGCTGAATATTGATGCTTTTATTGGTGACAGACTTTGAGGAATACTGTCATACCTGAGCCCCCAATGTTCAAACCTGAATTTCCTCCTCAAGGTTCTTATCTAATATTTTACGAAACTTTAGTTAAGTGCTTTGAATATTGACAAATCTTACTGAACTTGATCTATATTCTTGGAAAGTTCCATAACTCTTCTCTCTTAATTTTGATATCTAAGATCCAGAGCCTAATACTCTTCTACTGGAGGAGGATGGGAAGCCTGAAGACCGGGTGGAGACTGCTCTAAAATGTCTTCCAGAATATAGTCCTGCAGATTCCTTGAATTCTGAGCTAAAGGAGTTTCGGTATTGGAAGATACGTGATTTTGCTTATGCTTACCGCTCTAAACTCGTCACGCCATCTGTGGTATGCCACCTCAAAGGCATGACAAGGATTTTTATTGAAAAATGAAAAAACAGAAAAAAAAAACATCTTTTCTTATTTCTAGGTGGCAGAACGTATCATTGCAGTTATTGAGGATTTCAACCACAAGAAACCTCCTGCACCTCTGTTGATAACGTTTGATGCTGAAGAAGTTAGGAAACAAGCTATGGCTTCTACAAAGAGGTTTGAAGAAGGTAGTGTTTTTCTTCTACTTGATGCTTGTGGGAAAATAGATCTTCTTGAGATATTATGAGTTGTTGGAAACCAACAGAACATAATGACATTTCTAATTCAGGGAGGCCATTATCGATATTGGATGGGATTTTCATGGCTATAAAGGATGACATTGGCCTCTATCCATTTATAGCTAAGGGTGAGTGCCGGATCACATTTTCTCTACATCTTCATTCTCAAGGTCTCCTTGTGGTGCCTCATTCATTCACATTAACAACCCATAGGTTAAATGTATAACACACAAGCTCATCGATTTGGGTAACTTTGGGCCTCTTTGTGAATATCGCACTAGTGGACACCAGCTAATTGAGCATACAAACGATCACACTCAAGACAGTGTACATGTGATTTTACTCAACTCAGAGAAGCTTTAATATTTTTTCCCTCTTTCACAATGCGTATAAATTTATGAAATATCTACCTTAAGATTTCAACTATGAGTCGGATTGCTGTTATCTTCTTTCAAGATTTCCTGCTTGTCAATTTGTGGAATCACTTGCATTATAGGTGCAACTACGTGGATGGATGAGGTCCGGTCAACCAATGCAGATGCAGTTAGTGTCTCAAGATTACGGAGTTGTGGTGTAATCTTTGTGGGCAAGGCAAATATGCATGAGGTGGGAATGGGAACTACTGGAAACAATCCAAACTACGGGTTAGTTCTCCTTTTAGAATCATCAAAACATCAAGAGAACTAACTATGATGTGGCTGGAATAAGCAAAACGTTTTTTCTGTTCCTCATGAAGGCTTTAATGTAAACCTTAACTCTGTAACATACGTTGCATTGTGATTTCATGAAAACATTTTTATTTGTCAAAAAGCCTGCTACATCTACAATTAATTAAATGCAGGTTATTTACATCTGATTTTTACTCATATGCAGAACAACAAGAAATCCTTATGCATTGGATAGGTATACAGGTGGATCTTCATCAGGACCAGCAGCCATTGTAGCATGTGGACTGTGCTCTGCTGCTCTTGGAACAGATGGTGGAGGTTGTAAGAATAGCCTCTGTAGTCAGGCTTGTGTAATAATAAGGCATTCTAACATTTAGACTTTTGTGGAAGGCAGGTTCAATTAGAATTCCATCATCCCTTTGCGGTGTAGTGGGCTTGAAAACAACCTATGGACGGACTGACCGCACAGGGTCGGTTTACATTTTGATGCCTACTATAATAGTTCTGGATGCTTATACAAACAGTTATTACATTTCTGAACTGTAAAAGACCAGATTTTTGTGAGTTACATTTTCTGAGCTTAAACCTGATAATAAGAAATTAGGGCAAGTCTATGGTTTTAGCGAAGGAAATTTCATCGCTAAGCGTGAAATTGTTTTTAATACTACAACGCCATGATACTGGGCCATGAAATTTTGTTGCCATAGAACTAGATTAAGTACTATTTCTCAAAGTTTTGGTTTTGTTGCAGTTCGTTATGTGATTCGGGTACTGTGGAAATCATCGGACCAATTGCCTCATCTGTCGAGGATGTCATGCTAGTGTAAGCATTTGACCCATTTAATTGGTATTCTACTGCTTCATGATAACTTCTCAAGTATGTTGAGATGTATAATAAGCTTTCACATCTATATTTATCACATATTTACTCATTACATCCAAGCTTGCTGCTTTACTTTGGTCTAGCAGAGCCACCTTTCGTGGATTGATTAGTTGGTAACTCTAAGAGTCCTTTGACATTAAAAGGGAAACCTATGCCAGATAAAGGCCTTTGCATCAAGTGCAGTAGATAACTTTCAAGAATTTTGTACATTTTTTAGTTCTTTGTGCCAATTATTTTTAAGCATCACATACAAGAGAAGTTCATGCATATTTACTTATATAAGCAAAGAAATGATCCTTTTCTTGGCCTTGCTTTGATACACTAGACATGCTGCTATTCTCGGTTCACCTCCTGCAGAGAGAATCAGCTTGAGACCAGTAAGTCCATGATTGCCCAACCAGTCTAAGAAATTAAATGATGCCCAGTCAAGTAACTATATGCCTGTGATTTTCAAGGACTGACTGTTTTATGAAGCAGAAGACTTAATTTTGGCCGTCAACTCTGGAGAAAGATTATATGTCTTTCTCTTGGTTATTTTTCTCTGCCCTTTTTTCAGTTATTGCCATAGTGATAGATTGTTGATTCACCTTTTCCAATATCAAATGAAAATGAGGCTGTTAGCCAAATCTTCTTGTTCTTACTACTGCAATTCTGTTCTTTTTTTTCTATAATTGACTGATCTTGCCTACTCTTCTCAGGCCCCACCTTGTTTGCCTAATCTGAAAACAAATGAAACTGGCCCCTTGAGGCTTGGAAAGTACACTGAGGTGAATTCACATTTTTGTTTTGCTGACTTGGAACATTTTAAATAGATCATGAGATGAGTTTCACTTAATCTACTGTAATCTTGTGCAGTGGTTTAATGATGTGCATACAACTGATATCTCTGATAAGTGTGAAGATATTCTTAATCAGCTAATCAAGACTCATGGCTGTGAAGTAAGTTATTCAGCTTTCCCCATTCATCGCCTGTGATTTCTGTATAACACTGCTTCTGTTTGCGTTTGTTTGTGATGTATTGATTCATTTCATTTTCTTGATACTTTTGACAATTTGGTGGGTATTTATGTTCATCAATTCAAGGTGGTGGAGATTGTTATACCAGAGCTGCACGAGATGCGGACAGCACATGTTGTTTCAATCGGGTCTGAGACATTATCATCATTGAATCCTGACTGTGAGGATGGGTCAGATCGACTAATTAATATTTTATTATTTTGCATTTGTCCCCTTCTAAATAAGGAGTAGAAGCTACTTTTCTCTGAGGTCATTTTCTAATTTGCCCGATTGGTCTTCTTTTTCTTTGTCTTCAGGAAAGGTGCACGATTGACTTATGATGTGCGGATCAATATGGCTCTTTTCCGTTCGTTCAGTGCATCTGATTATGTAGCTGCCCAGTGTCTTAGGTGGGATGAAGCAACTCAAATATATGAAATATCTGTTTAGTATCTCTAGTGTTGCTGGACATTGAAACTTCACAAAAAATCAAATGACAGAAACCATTTTTCTGACAGGAGGGGTATGTGTCGTGGTTGATAAAATGTAAATAAGTTTCAGTTCTCATGCTGTAACTGGTTATATAAAATTTTACTGATTTGGAGTTTTAGGTCAACACATCATGCTTATCCAGCTGATGTAGTTGCACTGGTGATTATTCAGGCGAAGGCTGATGCATCATCACATGGAGATCTTTAAGAAGGTTGATTTCATAGTGACACCAACAACAGGGTAAATTCAATATGACTGACATTTGAAAATCTGCAGATTTCTTATTTGTTTGATATCACTTTAGTATTTGAAGTACTAAGTTCTTTGTTTATCTAGAAAATCTAGTCCACTTTCTCATGGAGTTATAAATGAATTATGTGCTCCAGAATGACCGCGCCCAAAATACCTACCAGTGCTCTTAAATTTGGCGAGACAAATATGCAAGTTACAGGTCAGTTAACTATACCATCCGATCTATATTTTAAGGGGGTCCTATTGGTTGGAACATCTATAACCACTAATGTGCAGAAATTTACCCCAGAAGGACTGAGGGAAACTGCAATTTAGCAATATGAACATGAGTGGTTATCACATACACTATTAGTTGGAATGGATGAGAAGTTAGATGCAGCATAGTAACCTGAGTGGCTGTCTTGGACTATATATTCTCCAGTTGCTTGTCGCTTTTTCTATTTTACATCCATGTTGTCTGTTTCACCTTTTCTTTTAATCCTGGATAACTGTTCACGAATTTACTTGAAGGCCAGTGAACCTCATACTAGGACAAAATACCAACACTGACTCTTGTTCATCTTTGTCTTCGATCGTGTCAGGTTATCTTATGCGATTCATCATAGCAGCCAATCTTCTTGGTCTTCCTGCTATATCTGTCCCTGTGAGCTTTGACAATTGATTCCCTATTACGTTTCCTCTTAATAAACTCTGTTTCTTTATATTTCCGTCACTGCAAACTGCTCTCTAGATAGATTCCTTCATCAAGGCTCAGACCCATCTCTGCTAATTAATTGATTGGAAGACATAATAATAGCTGATCGGGTTTAGTGGAGTAGTCACACATTTGCTTATGTAATATGTACCATTTTTCTGTAACTCTGTTAGATTAAAGTTGTAGCGGAATTGTATTTGCTGAGAAAAGATGCAAGCGACAGTGTTCAAACTTATCCTTGCGCTCTGTATTGAATGTTCAGGTTGGATATGACAAACAAGGCCTTCCAATCGGTTTACAACTGATAGGTCGCCCGTGGGGTGAAGCTTCACTTTTACGTCTTGCCTCTGCTGTTGAAGTATGTATTACACATGGTTCTGTAATATTTTAAAACCGACTTCTGGATACGCTTCCTGGGGACCATCCCTTACAGGGTAATTCACAGAAGAATCTTCTCTTTGTATCAGGAACTCTGTGCTGGTTCCAGGAAGCAGCCTTCATCTTTCTACGATGTTCTGAAGACGAACTAAAACCGAGCGAGCTCAGATTCTCCATCGTGTTCCCTGTCATTGACTGGAATGTTTCACATGTTTGATTCCAACAGCCTTTCTGATTATGAGCTGATCCCGAATGACGGACTGTTTACTGCTGCTTCCAGACATCTGCTGTTAATCTCATTACCTGGAGTGGTGATAATAAAATGACTCTTTGCTCTTCCCTCTTAGCTGCAATTCTTTCAACTGCACATTGAACACAACCATCTCATCAAGGGGCATGGAATCTACACTTCAATGGGCTATGTTACGAGCCCACATCTTGTCTCGACAAATGCCATAGTCTCTTGGTTCTAAGTTACGAGCGATGCAGTGATTTCATGGTAAGAATGACGCTGGTGTATGGTCCTTCGACGTGGGCGGATAACGTTCCCACCGATCCATGCTGATTCAGTGCGGGTCGAACTGAAAAAAAAGAAAACAAACGGATAAGTGGAGCATAATTAAACCGGGTCGATGAGTGACAGCGTACTATAAACCAGACCGGTTAGAGTCAGACGATTCTGGTACTCGTTGGTTCATCTCCTCGGCCTGTTCTCTCTCTCTTCCCCTCCTCCTACCCTCATCTGTGATCAGTCATCGATAACAGAAGGCTGTAGATGGTGGTGGATCTGAGATGCCTCCGAAGCTTCCATCCCCACTCCTCCCGCTCATCGTATTCCTTGCCCTAACCCTCCTATTCCTCCATTCGTCCCTCCTCACTTCTCCGAGCCCTCAACCGAAGGACCTCCCCGGACCACCGCCTTGCAATCTCTTCAATGGCCGGTGGGTCCAAGACCCGGGAAAGCCCCTGCCCCTGTACGACGAGACCTGCCCATTCCACAGAAACGCCTGGAATTGCCTCAGGAACCAGAGAGATAACATGTTCGCGATTAACTCTTGGAAGTGGGTGCCCGACGACTGCGTCCTGGAACCGATTGACCCTGCCCGGTTCCTGGCCCTTATGAGGAACAGTAACATTGGGTTTATCGGAGATTCGTTAAATGAGAACTACTTGGTGTCATTTCTGTGTGCTCTGAGGACGGCTGATTCAGGGGCCAAGAAGTGGAAGAGAAAGGGGGCTTGGAGAGGAGCCTATTTCCCGAAATTTAATGTAACGGTCGCGTATCACCGGGCAGTTTTGCTGGCAAAATACGAGTAAGATGGTGAATCTTTCCTAAAGAATCTGCTTTTATTTATTTATTTTGTATTTGTGATTCTGCTGAAATTCCTTCTGATTGCATCAAACCAGCTCCTGGGTCATTGAATTTTGACGGTGAAGAAAAGAATTAGTTACTGGCTGATTACTTGGAGCTCGAAAAGATACTTCATTTTTAGACGCCAGAACTCTTGTAATCTATCAAACGTGTTCGTTATGGAGCTACTCCCAAATTACTGCATTATGTAAAGTGAAGTATTTTGAATCAATGTTATGGCTTTGAAGAAGCGTTGCATCTTTTTCGTTCTTTTTAATTTTAGAAGAAGGTTGAAATATGATGCTATAGATTATATGCGTTGACAAGTTTTTGGCTAGTTTGTGCTGTCACTCTGATTTTTATTTTCCAAGATAGCATCAATCCTCAGTTTGCATGAACGAGATCGAAAAAACAAAATTTGAATTGATATATATGTTTTTTTATAGTTGTTTTAGTTTATATATATATATTGAAAATAAAAGCAATTTCTGAATCCTGTTGTTGCTGACCTGAGTCTGTAGATTATTGTAGTTAATTGTAATCTCACATGCTCATAACTGATAAAAAAAAGGTGGCAGCCAAAACAATCTGCTCATGCTGGTGAAGTGAAAGGTGTTTATCGAGTAGATGTGGATGTTCCTGCAGGTGACTGGGCTCACATCGATGGCTTTTATGATGTCCTTATCTTCAACACTGGTCATTGGTAATTTGCTCCTCTGTGCAATACCCTCACCACCTTTCAATATTCTGTGTAGGATGATTCTGTCTATACATCATGAAATCTAGAGTATCGTTTAAACTTCTCAAATACTGACATGGAGACTTGCATACCAATTTCGCATAGGTGGGGCCCTGATAAATTTCCAAAAGAGACACCTCTGGTGTTTTACAAGGCAGGGAAACCAATACTTCCTGCCCTTGAAATGTTGGATGGACTTAAAGTTGTTCTTCAGAATATGGTTATCCACATCCAGAGAGCATTCCCTAACAGGATACTCAAGTTCTGGAGGTTGCAATCACCAAGGCATTTCCATGGGGGGTACTGGAATCAAAATGGGAGCTGCCTTTTCAATAAGCCACTTGAAGAATCTGAGGTAGGAGACTTACCTTGGTAATTTCTTAGAAAACTCACTTGTGAAACTGTTTTTGAAGCCAAATCCAGTTTGCTGGAACAGCCACTGTCTCTTTGCTGTTATTACTAAAGAAAAGGATGTTGAGAACACGTTCAAAACTGTCTTCTTTATTCTAGTTGAAACCTTTCAATTGCTACTGCAATCTTATCATTTTTGTGATACGAGTAGATACTAAGACCTGAGCAGCTTAACATGTGGTTTGATCCCAGCAATAATGGGGTTAACAAAGAAGTGAGGCTCCTGAATGGTCTGATAAAAGAGGCGATTCAAGGAAGTGATATTCGAGTACTCAATCTGACTCACTTGAGTGAGTTCCGAGTCGATGCCCACCCTGCCATTTGGTTGGGAAAGAAGGACGCAGTGCAGGTGTGGGGCCAAGACTGCATGCACTGGTGCCTACCTGGCGTGCCTGACACTTGGGTCGACATATTGGCCCAGTTGATCCGTCACAGCTTCAAGAGTCGCAGACTGATAGATTGAAGACCTTCCAATCTACTTGGAAGCTTTCTGCTAAGATCTTCTTGGATGTTGGACTCCGACAGAAGCAAGAGAGTGTAAGTTGTTTCGCTCATTGATTGAATTGGGCTGACAAGTTTCTATTCTAGGAATCTGTATATAAGTGCAGATGTCTTTTTTAATTTTCCGGAGAAGTTTCCATAGGCTGCTGTGATTTGCCCTTGGAGGAATGATCTTGGCTATGGAGTGGAGGGCATGAATCATATTACCTGTTCTTCTATCATCCTGCTACATTTTTTGTATATGAGAAGGCGGTGACTATTGAGGGGTCGGATATTGATTCCATTGATATAGTTGTTTGATCTAAATCTTCTCTCTGCATCGAAACTGTATTTCTACAAATTTCTTGCCCTTTTCAGTTCTTCAAGAAACAGAGTGGACTGGACAATCACCATCCGAGACAGAAACATAGAAAACTGAGGAAATGGACCATGAAATGAGGTGAAATCTCCTATAAGTGCGCACTCGTTGCAGTCTCTTTTAGAAGTCGACCGTTGATTCTTTGTTTCTTATTTAAACCTGTGCAGCGACCAATCACTGCCTCCTCCCGTTAAGCTCGTTTCACTTCTCCTATCCGCCAATGGGCAGACTGAACCACCTCTGAATTTCCCGGAACACCCTTTTTTGCCTAAGAAAATTACAGGCCCACCCTCTCTCTCTCCTTCCACTAAACCAGTCGGCGGGGTTTAACAAAGCCCAGAACACCAAATCTCCTGCACCAGAAAGAAGCTCGGAGATGCAACCCAACAGCAAGATGCCAGAAGAGACGTCCTGCTCTGAGAGGTCTGCAAGTTTGTGGCTCTCGAGGGGGATGAGATGAGGAAGAAGTGGAGAACAACGGATGGTAGAAGAGGGGTGCGGACTGGTCAAGCAGTTTGTGTGCCATTCGGGCTAAGGTTTGTCAGCAAGGTCTGCAAGCCCGATGGTTGAAGATAATCTCAATGAAGAGGAAGATTCAAGGTCCGGTAGGTGGTCATCTTGCTTTCCTATGTCGAAGGGATCGATAGGATTGGCAGAAGACAAGTAATGTTGGTCCGGGGAAGTGATGATATAGCGGTGGTGTCAGTATGTTGCTGTAAATTCAGTTTTATCGAGCTCCTCGAAGATGCATCTTTTTTCCGGTCAACAAGAAATTTGCAGTGACCATACAGAATGAAGTTGCCACCGAAATCTCATGTACCAGCAGTGTCAGGTGCCTCTTCCTTGATTTTCCATGAATCAAGAACTACGCTGTCACCTGTGCATAGATTTGTCAGTACTTGACGCGTAACGAACTGACATGAATCTCAAGGTGGATATGTGTATAGCAAGTATAAATATATACAGACTAGGATAAGGAAACACGGTAAAAAAAAAAAAAAATCATGACTATCAACATTTCCCAAGCAGGAAGTGCCAAGGGCTCATTATTGAGAGAGTGAGAATGGAGAAGGGGAAGGAGAGACACTTCCCAATCAGAACTGAAGTTGCCTGCATTGTGTGACTGAGGCATCAGCTGGGCAGTTCGGGCACTTGAATGTTCGAGTGCTGCTCTTGGAAAGCTTTATGATCGACTCGTTGCAGAGGACATGGCCACAGGGCAGGAGCATCGGGGGGTTCTCTTCGCTTCCTTGATCTCGACTCACCGGGCAAACAAATATCGAGTGGAACTGAAACTCCTTCCCCAACTCCACAGGAACTGGTAAGTGCTTCATAGCCTGCCACTCCGGCTTCTTTCCAGCCATCACATTAGCAAGTTTTAAAAGGGTAGGCAGCCCTTCGAAGCCAGCTACGACAGCCACAGTTAAGGGGCTACTGTAGGGCTGTCCCATGAGGCTGCAGAACTGCCGAGTCAGCTCATCTGTCAATTTAGCCCAGTGTGTGGGGTCCTTCAGCTCAGTGTAAGGAGAGGAGTCAAGCCTGTCTTGCCACAAGAGGCAAGCCATCAGCTTCTGGATTTCATCCAAGTTATATGAAGCAAGAGGGGCAAGATAAGTTCGGGCATAATTTAGAGCTTCAGCTCGGGTTCCTTTCTGCAGAATCTCCATGAATTGGAGTTTATGGAGTTTCAGCTCAAGGTTTAATCCATTGTTGGCAAGCTTCTCACGATTCGCTAAGATCCACTTGAGTGCAGGGTCAATGTTCTTTGCCTTCATTGCCTCCAAGATTTGATGCAATTCCCAAAATTGGGATCTCAGAGAAGTGGCCTCGGGCTCCTTGGCTTCATTCACTAAGCAGTCACCAATGTCGAACCAGCCTTGCCTGTAAAAGTGGCCTGCAAGTATCTCGTTCACAGTGTGGAAGTCAAACTCGACATTTCTATATGCCTTTGATATGTCGGGATTGAAAGATTTCTCGAGGAGCTTTGTGTACTTGCTGATGTTCGCATTCAATTCCTTCTTTACTCCCTCTAGCATGCTATGTGGACTGCAAGCATTGAGCTTGTTCTTAAGATCTGACAGGATGGATTTCATGTCAAAAGGAATTGTTTGATTGTTGACCAACTGGATCTTCACCAGTGCATCCCCGATCTCATTTTCAACCCGATCAATCACTGCCACTGATTTTGAATTTGATAGCTTCTGCTTTTTAACTATACAGTCAAATCCATCTCTGATGGTACTCAACTCCATCTCCTAGTACTTTAAAGAAGTAAAGCCTCCTGCAACACAGCCAAGGCAAGGACAATTTTACCTGATAAGCTTGTAGGCAGAGATTTTAAAACTCTTTTTCTGGCCCCCTCCCCCCAGAAAAAAAACAATTTGCAGCAGCTTTTACTTGATAATCTCTTTTAATACATCGATTTAAGATTAAAAAAAATAGAGATTTTAATAGTTAGATTCAGAAAAACTGTAAGAAAATACCATAAGGTCAACCCCAGAGGACAGTAGACCTTGAAAAGTTCAAAATACCCATCTTGAGTGTGGTACGAAGTTTGGGGTATTGGTTCGGTATATAACTTGGAATGACAGGAGGAGGCAAAGCTAATTTATCATGAGATTGGTTCCAAACTACATAACTAAACATACGGTTAGAAAGTAAAATGAATCCCATTAGATTTGACGCATGAAAGTCACCCCTAATTTCCATCCAAGACATGCATCACAAATAGAGTGCAAAATCCAGAGGCCTCTGTGACACTGAGAAAAAAAAATACATATCTTGTGAAGCTGTCAAAACTAACGATTGCCAGTATGAGCCACATCCATTAGTGCAATGCAGTGGCAGAGAGTCGTTGCTCATTTGCCAAAAACTTTTTCCATCTTGGTGTGATACATTGGACATCCTAATGCATATATCGCATAGCACTTAAATTTTGTGTACTTAAAATTACGGTCTTACCAACATAAACTCAATGTTTGATCATGATTCAAAATAGAAATCTGAGTCCTTTTGAATCCTATCCCTACCCAAGCTTCCTGCACGAATCCAACGGACACAAGTTCTCAAATTCGAGGTTGCTCTTATGTTTCGACTTGATCACTTGGAGCTCTAGTCATTCTTTAACCATAATTTGATCCCGCACTCAGAACCAAGACAGACACTACAGGTAGGCTGTCTGCTATCTGATTCCTCTACGTCGTAACTCTATGTTTTCTACAACCTACGAAAAAACAACCATGTCTACCTTCAACCACCAACCCAGTTATCAATAAAGCCCTAGCGAGAGAGGGATTCACGGGTGAAGCATCGATTGGGGCAAAGTAAATCATACTCGAAACGTCCAGCAGCAGAAGAATTTCATGAAATCACATCGTTCTTTCAATCAACGACACAAACCCAAGCACTTACCTGTTTCGCTGAAATCAAAGCCTTTCGAGAAGGAAGAAGCCAGCTCCAACCACTTTGTAGCGGTTTGTCCGTCAGCCGCTCGTATTCCAACGGTAATCACTCGATCCGCAAATCGAATCGGTGGATTCGGAGTTGGGTTTTGGAGAAGATCATAGGGCTAGGGAGACCAACCAGGGTGCTCAACGCCGAGAGTCGGTCACTGCCGTCAAAGGACGCATCCGTCTTCTAAACAGACCGTCATGATTGGATTGATGACGTCACAGAGATTCAGATGATCTCTGCGGTCCGTTTAGCATTTCCGCCGCTGAATCTTAATCCAACGATCGAGAAGAGTGACCGATCTCCCAAGAGCCCCGTAAGTTGAGAATATCTAAGGATTAATTCTAATTTAACCCACAAAACCTTGCCCTTTGCCCTCCAGCTGTTACATTACAACATCCAAAAAAAGTTTGAGGATTAAATGAAGAATAATTAGAAGTTTAGGGCACAAATACTATTGGCCCACATTCCTTCCTTCTAACACGCTCAAAGTCAGAATCTCCACTGCGTGACTTGTCATCCCATAGTCTGGCGAAGGAAAGACCATAAATCTCCGTTAGCGCTCCCGTCTAAGCTTTCTTCTGTTTAGAAGCTCCAGTCACGGCAATGTACGACAATGGCTTCTGGTGGGCCTGCGTCGCTCTTCTCTCTACAGCAGCCGCAGTTCTCCTCTCTCTTCTCCTCTTCAGTTTTTCTTCTTCAAAAAGAGCCACCAGCGATAGGGCTGAGGCAGGCCCTCATTCTGTTCCAAGCGATCCCACACAGGGTGGGACGAGCCGTGATGGTGATCCGCAGGGGTTCGATTACGAGGTGTTCTTGAGCTTCAGGGGACTGGATACTCGCAAGGGATTCACCGATTTCCTCTATACCAGCCTTAAAGATGCTGGGATACGTGTGTTCAGGGACGACGAGGAGCTCCGGGTTGGGGAAGAGATTGGGCCCGAGCTTCTGGAGGGCATCAAGAAGTCAAAGATCTCGATACCGATATTCTCCAAGGATTACGCTTCCAGCAAATGGTGCCTCAAGGAGCTGGCTTTTATGGTGGAGTGTCGGAGGATAAGAAACCAACTGGTGATGCCAATTTTTTTTGACGTCACGCCAAATGAAGTCCGCCACCAAGACGGGACCTATAAAATGTCATTCTTGCGGCATGCGAGGAAGTATAATCCTGTGATTGTTCAGCAGTGGAGGGATGCTCTTGCTGAGATTGGAGCTTTGAAGGGTTGGGAGTTGAAGAACGTGGCCGATGGGTAATGCGTTCTTTTCTCTAGTTGAGTTATGTGGTTTTTAGTGATACAATTGCCTCTGCATTTGTTGCCAATTGCCATGCTTATATGTCTTTAAGTGACTATGACATTGATCATTCGTGGCAGACACCAAGGAAAACTAGTAAGGCTAGTGGTGGCGAAGGTCTTGAAAGAATTGAAGAAAGCTTATCTTGCTGTTTCTGATAGCATTATTGGGATTGATGATCATGTAGAAGCGATCACGAGATTGCTAGATGTTGATGCTAGTGACGTGCGAATCGTTGGGATATATGGCATGGGTGGCATTGGTAAGACAACGGTCGCTAAGGTCATCTATAATCAGCTTTTGGACTGCTTCGACAGTTGTAGCTTCCTAAATGACATCAGAGAAACAGCTCAACAACACAAAGGTCTTGAATACTTGCAAAGCCTATTGGTCTCTAAGATCTTAAGGTGTGAGCGACAGGAATTCACCAGCATTGATGAAGGAACCTATGAGCTTAAGCACAGGTTACGTGATAAGAAAGTTCTCATTCTTCTTGATGATGTTGATAGGAGGAGTCAACTAGATGCACTTGCAGCAGAACTTGCTTGGTTTGGTCCTGGAAGCAGAATCATCATAACAACTAGAAACAGAGACACTCTAAATGTGTCCCGAGTAGGTGGGACTTATGAAGTCAGAGAACTGCATCCTCATCCGGCTTTCTTACTTTTCTGCAAACATGCATTCAGAAACGATTTTCCAACAACTGATCTTTATGACCTATCATATGATGTTGTGGAAACAACTGGTGGACTACCTTTAGCACTTGAGGTCATAGGCTCTTTTCTAGCTGGAAAACGCAAGGTGGTGTGGGAAGGCACATTAAAGAAGTTGAAAAGAATCCCTCATTCTGAAGTGCAAGAAAAGTTAAAGATCAGTTATGAAGCATTAGACTATGAGCAGCAACAGATATTCCTCGATGTTGCTTGCATTTTAATTGGAAGTGATGTAAGGATTGCGGTTCACATGTGGGACGATTGTGATTTTTATCCAGAAGATGGAATTGAAGTCCTTTGTCTAATGTCTCTCATTAAAATTGGAGATGACAATGAATTATGGATGCATGATCAACTCAGGGACCTTGGCAGGGAGATTGTTCGTCAACAGAATCACAATGAACCAGGCAAGCGAAGCAGATTATGGCGAACTGAAGAAGCAATGGATGTGCTTGAGAGGCAAGAGGTAGAAAGATGAGATCATGCTTATTATGTTCCTTGGTAAACTTCCATTTTGAACGTCAAAACATTTTCCCTTGAGTTTCACCTTCATCTTTTTTCAAGGGTCTTCTCTTTTGATATCCATACTCATCTCTAAGCAAGTCTGACTACTTTTCTTCAGGATTAGTGGTAAATTGCATGAGGTCCATTAAAGCAATGACAAGATATACGAAATGTCTGACAAGAATTTTCAGCCATATTCACATCCTAATTCTAGTAATGTATAATGCAGGGATCAACAAATGTCGAAGCCATCCTTCTGAATTTTGGGGCTGAATTTGTAAACTGCTGCTTTGGAAATGAACAGTTCATGAAATTACCAAATCTGAGGTTCCTTCAATTGGATTGTGCTAATCTTGCTGGAGATTTTCGCCTTCTGCTGTCAAAGTTAAGATGGTTAAGTTGGTTGGTAGGAAACACTGAAGTCCAGCCAATGAATTTACATTTGAAGAGTCTAGTCATCCTTGATCTATCATATAGCAGCATAAGAGAGGATTGGAGAGGTTGGATCTCAATTAAGGTATGATGCGTTGTGATTTCTCTTGTGGCTTTTCATTTTTTGATAATGCTAGATGAACATAATATGCATGATTTTCTCCCTGATATTTTATTCTTGTTTTGCAGGCAGTGAAGCTGAAAGTTCTAAATCTCACAGGTTGTCGAAATCTAAGACGAACTCCTGATTTTTCTGATTTTCCTGTGTTAGAGCGGTTGATTCTTGAAGATTGCAGAAATTTGGTTGTGGTTGACCCATCAATTGGACATCTCAAGCACCTGGTTTTATTAAACCTGAAGAAATGTTCAAAGCTCAAGAAGCTGCCTGAACAATTGGGTTCTACAAAGGCATTGACTGAGCTTCTCGTTGATGGAACTGGGATTCAAGAAATACCCATCTCAGGTGCTATGAGAAAGCTTGAAATTCTCTGCGGCAGAGAATGCAAAAACCTGACTCAACTTCCTGAATCAGTTGGTCTCTTGACTTCTCTTGTAGACCTTGTATTGGATTGTGCTAGTATAAGCAAGCTGCCAGACTCGATAGGATCCTTGGCAAAACTGAGGCACCTGTCTTTGAAGAACTGTGAGTCATTAAGAGAACTTCCAGACTCCATTGGCCAGCTAAGTTTGTTGGCTGAGCTGACCTTATCAAACACAGCAGTTAGACAGCTGCCCAATTCTGTTGGAAACCTGAGCAATCTAGAAGTGCTTAACATCGATAACAGTCATGTGGAGGAGTTCCCTGTCAATATTGGGATGATGGAGAAGCTTAAGGTAATAAATGCCTCCAAGTGTAGGGAATTGAAAGGGAACATCTCCAATGAGCTTCAAAGACTCTCAATGTTAAAACGTTTGATGTTAAACCACACAGAAGTCACTGGCCTTCCAGCAAGCATCAGTGGGCTTTCCCAACTTCAGACTCTTGATTTAGCAGGATGCAAGAAACTTAAGGCACTCCCGGATCTTCCACTCAGCTTAGTTTGTCTGCGGGTGACCTGTAAATCAATGGTTTCATTCACAAATCTGTGTTGCCTGACTAATTTAAAGGAACTTTGTTTCTCAAAATGTTATAAACTTGAGCAAATTCCTTCAGAGATAGGGAAACTATCCAAGTTGGAGAAGTTGGTAATCTCGAAGATGCGCATTAGCACCTTACCACAGGAGATCAGTGCCCTCTGTCAGCTCAGAGAATTCTTCATTCAAGATTGCATTGAAGTACTTTACCTCCCCATGCTTCCCTCAGGACTCTATAAGCTGAACATTTCAGACTGTTACTCATTAAAGGCACTGCCAGATCTTTCAAATTTGAAGAGATTATCGGAACTAATGCTATGTGAGTGCTCTGAGCTAATGGAAGTTCCATGCCTTGGAGATCTAGTATTATTGGCGAAGTTGGAGATAGTTAGCTGTCCTTTGTTGGCTAATCTCAATGGGCTTGGCAGGCTAGAATCTCTGAGATTCTTGATCATATCAAAATGTCAGTTGATTGAGAAACTTCCAGATTTATCGATGTTATCAAAGTTGCCCTCACTGCATGCTTCAGACTGCCAGAACCTCGTCGAAGTTCAGGGCCTCGACTCTTTAGACAGCCTAGAGAGACTGTACATGCACTCCTGCACATCCTTGCAGAAATTGCCGAAGCTATCGAATGTCAAATCTTTGTTTCTTGCTTGGTGTAAGCAGCTTCATGATCTTTCAGGACTTGAGGAATTGGAGTCCTTGGAATTGCTGAACCTTGCTGGTTGTAAAGCCATTAGGAGGCTACCCAATTTATCAAACCTGAAGAATCTAAGAGCCCTGGAAATGCAAGGCTGTGAAAATCTTCTGGAGATTCCGGGTGTCGAGGAGCTAAAGTCTCTTAGGACATTAGATATTTCCGAGTGTACATCACTTCAAAACATACCGAGTCTTCCAAACGTCATAGTGAAACGCTGAATGTGAGCATTTCCACAGAATCAAAGGTGGTCCTGTTTGAAGAGCATAGGATGAATAAGATCTAACCACCCAATGAACTCCATCCCTGTTTGAATTGCAAGTGCATATATTCCGACTCATGTTGAGTTCTCTGCTGATGCTGATGATCACCTTTGGAAGAATGGTAACAAGTAAAACATGCATGATGGTATTAGGTGAGACCTCTGGTTCTTTGGGGCTTGAGTTACTGACACATTTCTTCTGTTGTAATTTTCCCTTCACAACACAACACAATACCATTAAGTACCTGACGTAAGTCTGCATTTGGTTAGAACTTCCATTTGCCCTCTACATTTCGTCCTTAAATTGCTGCCTTGTTTTCTGTGTAGTTCTCAAGCCATAGACAGTAAGGATCTTTATCAATGTCATATGTGATACCTTGCAACCATTCTTGATGAACTGTAGCACTAGAATGGACATTTCTTGTCTTGCCTAGTATTGATCCATCTCGGCCAATTTTCAGGGATGAATCGGTGTTCATCAAGGAAATTGTTCAGCAGATATTCGGCCAAACCTCCTCTGAATTCAACCTACTTCATAAGTGATGGTCTTCCTCATCCTGTGTCTTCCTCTTCCTCAGGGGTTCCTGTCCCATTCATTATTATTTTTTAATTAAATTATCTTACTTTATCATATCGAGTATTATTATGCACTTTTTTTTTCACTTCAGTTTGATCTTGCTGGCATTGGACAAGATTTCTTAATACATTAAATTATGCTTTTATTATAAATTTTCCTTATTATTTTTTGTTAAGAAATACGCTATTTATTGCAGGGTCCACATTCCACATATTATAATAATTTCTCCCTGAAAAATAGAAAATTAAAATAATGAAAAGATTCTTCTTCTAAGCTGTTTTAATATTCATCCTGGAATAAATATTGGGTATACTAAAATTTATATTTTAAGTTATTAAGATTGCGCGCAATGAACGGCCCAAATCTACCCAAACTTGGAGTCGGCACGGAAGCAGGTCAAATCACAACCGTCGGTTGCACCACGTCACTAACCGCTGCGCGACCTTACCAATCAGGTGCTACCACCGCATCAGTATATCTTCTCTCATTGGTCCTCACAGCCACGTCATCACCTCACCGACTCTCTCCTAACTGCTCATCACCCGGAACCTTCCCTTATATATGTCACCTCTCTCCCCATGTCCGTCTCTCTTTCATCATTCCCTCCGTCTCCACGATCTCCTTCTTCCTCTTCTTCATTGATTCACGGCTCGTCCGTTCTAGTATGGCTTCGAAGGGAGGTCAATTGGTAGCAGCGTTTCTGGTTCTGTCGCTTCTGGAGACGTCCATCACTGCTTCCGCTGCTTCCAATCTACGGCAGCCTTACCCCAAGGCCATCTTGGTCAGTGCACCTTTCCTCTTCGTTTGGTCTGTTTTTATTCCCCACTAGTATGCGGAGGACATATGCAGGGAAAGAGGAAAATTTTCTTTTGCCTTGACATATTCTTCTGTCTGTAAATTCTCCAATTTTTTTTTAATTTTTTGGTTTCCTCGTCATAATGAAAATTCATTTGTGGCGTTGCTCTATTCGTTGAAGCTGTAATTTTTCGATGAAACGAGGAGAAAAAAAAAGTGAAATTGATGGGAGGATGGATCAGTTTATTTGATCAATATACGAGCTTGATAAAAGCATGAATGACCCTCAATGATGTAGTAAAAGAGGGTGAGGAATTCAGGGAAGAAAGATCTAGCTGCGAGTTTCAAGTTTGACTTGAACATACTTTCTCCCTTCAGGATTTGAAGGAAGCTATCGTCAAGGGATTGGGTCTGCAAGCGGATGACTTCAAGATATCAGGGTTTGATATGAGGGATGCGCTCGTGGGTCACTCTGTGGCCTACGAGCTCGATATAGAGATCAACAACAAGGTCCTTCCCTTCAAGCTGCTGGAGGACGTCCACAGGTGGGAGTATGTAGATCTACCCATTTTTCGGACTGATGATTCCATCATGGCTGCTGAAGAAAACCAGTTGATCGAGAAGCAGAAATTCAATGAGGCCTTACCTGTTCTGGCCCCATTCCAACTTGCTGGACCCATGGAGTTATGGATCCAGGATGCCAAGGATATGAGGCTCTCGTTGCCCGTAAGTTGCTGATCTATATCATCCTTATGTGGTTTGATTGTGCTTTTTTATCTTTCTATGTTTTAAATTTCGTATTTGGCCTCAATTTGAACCTACCTACATGAGATTTCTTGATTAACTTTTACTCTGGTACTTCTGACTGGTTCCTAGAATTCTTTTGGATATGTCACACAACGCTTGTTCCTGTGGTGAAGTCTAAAACTTTACATCTGTACATTATTAACCTGCTGGAAGATCTGCCGGAGAGCAAGTTAATGTCTTACTGAAATATCAGTATGGAGGTCGGTAGAATAGGATTCAGGTAGACTTTGGAGCATGTTCAAATGTTGATTATCAACCTTGTTACTTTCAATGAGACTCATGCCTTGGTAGACGGACTGATTGAAGCCAATAGGGTATATGGGAAGTATGTTGATTTTGTATTTGATTATTTTTACATTAGGTCTTATACTGTAGGTGCATGCTGCACACGTACACGAGTTATCTATTTATTCATCCTAGGTTGATAGAGTTGCTTGGAGGAGAGTAATAGTGGAGGAGCTCTGCAGTACCTTCTTGTTACTCCATAGCTGTTGAGACGGACCTCTGAATGTGTTCCAGCTGCTTTGCTTTTTAAAGACGATTCAGGACTTAATCAGTTGAAGTATTTCCTTATCTTTCAGTTACTAGCTTATTGACCATGTTTCTGGTGCCTACTGCAGCATGATGTGGATGCTGGAGTATTGAAAAAGGTAATCTTGGCAGATGGAGCCGTGGTCACAGTCAAGGGTGCCCGGTCAGTGAGCCTCCGTCAACCAATCGATCTCCCGCTCCCACTGAATAGGACAAGTGACAAGCTTGCCTCAGGAATCCTAAATCTAGCTGAGCAACTCCGTCGCTTGTCCTGCTCACAGAGCTCTCCCCTCCTCTCCCTCCGAATAGTGGGCGCCACATCCCTCACATCCCCTTCAGTCTCCACTTCCCCGAACAACAGGCTAAAGCTCAAGCGCCTTGCCCCAGGCCTTGTAGAGCTCTCCTCTCCTGCTGCCTCGAATGCCCTCGAGCCCTTCTCAGACATCTCCACATCTGGGGAAGCCACTGCCCTCCTAACCCCGAAGCACCTCACAACAATGTGGCCTCTCACCTCCGTCAATGGCTCCAATCAGAACCTCTTAGGTTTTGAGGCCATCCTTGCCTCTGTTCTTGGGCCCAAGGCCAATGAGCGGGGCTCCTTCAGGCTGCTCAAGGCGGACGTATCGGCTCAGACATTCCTCAAGATTGGTTTTGGCGTGGAGAAGAAGCTGAAGCCAGGGGAAGTGCTCTCGGATGGCATCCCCAAGTGGAGGACCGCACCCGAGGCTCTGAGGATGCACTTTGAGGTTCTCGCCAAGGTCGATGGGGACGACGTCGTGCCCGAGAGAGTCGTGCAGGTGAACCCCGTCGAGATTGAGGACACGGCGGCACCCAATGTTCTCATGAGTAATGTGACAATGACTAAGATCCCATTAGTTCATCAGCCCTCTAGCCCATTCACCTTATAAGTTCCACGGGTTTGGCTATGGAGCTGAAGGCTGCAAGTTGTCATCAGAAAGATCGAGCTGATGCGGAAGTGTATAGTTTCCCCTCCTCACCTTTGTCGGCTTAGTAACAGTATTGAATGATACTTGTAAAATGGACATTCTTCCGAAGGGACAGTGATAATTGTGTCCCATTTTTAAGTCTGTCATTCGCCTGGTTGCCGTAATTCTAATGGTCTATTTCCATGTGGCATGATGAGCAGCACGACCACCCGTTCATGGGACGCTCAATCTTATTGAAATAATTGAATTTAAATCTTATAAATTAAGAATTTTCTTTATTCATCTTCTTTTTTTTTGTTTGAACTCAAAAATTAGTTTAAGATTAACATTCTCATGTCAATTGGGACCCGCACAATAGATTTAGGCAGTGCTGGAGTGAATCTACTTTGGGGTCATGTTGATATGGTCCATCATTTTTGGTAGCATGAAAATGTGGATATGCACATAAAATATTTTATCCTCCAAGTTATCGTTAAAATTATACAAATAGTTATTCAAAAATTTTAATTTAAATATTTTTATATTTGAAAATGCATTTTTGTGATATAATATAATTAATTTAAAAATATTAAAATATAAAATTATTAATTTTTCATATTTCTTTCAATTTTTTATTTAATATAAAGATTATTATAAGACAAGATTTTTTTTTTTGTAGGTTGTGCCAAATTTGACGGCTCTGCTCTCATCCAAAGTGGAAAAATGCACACAATTTTACAATTAAATCCAAAGAACAAAATACTATTGGGCAATTATTTTGTTTGGTTTTTCCAATGGAGAGGGAGACAGGCGGAAGGGAACAGAATCAGATGCATCAGGAATCACACTAACAACCAGCGCCATTGGCCATGGAGTTCGGTCCCTTGCGGCGTTTGCACGCACAAAACCACTCCCTCTCTCACTCCCCCGTCAACTGAAATGAGCTTATTAGGGTTCAGCAGATTCATCTCTTCCTCATCGAATCGCACAATTCTTTGTCGCTACTCCCCTCTGCTGCCGTCCCTGCATCTCTTCCCTAGGCCCACTCCGCCTTTCGGGAGCTCCGTCCTGTCAGGTGCTTATCTTTCTCCCTTATAATGTGTCGGCACACAATGGAACAGTCGTGGGTGCAGGTGAAGTAAAATTGTAGTCTTACTTTGGGTTATAAGTTAAAGTTTTCTCTTTTTTTTAGTTCTCCGCTGATAGGGATTGAGTGCATGTGGCTGATTTATTCGTGTTAATTGTTAATGCTGTGCTGAATGGGTGTTTGTGTAATGAACATCCAAAAATGGTGGCTTGGGATTAATCTAGTGTTTCCCACATTCCACATCTGGCTCTACTGTGAAAATTCGATAGCAAAATGGTTTTCATTTCTTTTTTTTTGGGTTACACCGACAACATCTGGAAAAAAATTTCCTGGAAAGCTATTTTCGGCCCCAAAAAATATCCTGTATTGACTGATGACCGAAGCAAATTCGAATTTTGTGCTGCTAATCTCTTTGGTAGCTTACCTTCTAAGCCTGCTGTAGATTGAATTTTGGTTGTGTCGTTTTTTTTTTCACTTTGATTTTTTGATATGCAGGGAGGAAGATATCTAATTCAAGTGTTCGAAACTATTCCTGGAGGGCTGAGATGTCAGTAACTGAAGCCATGGAGCCCAGTAAGGAAGTGGCAGAAGTAAATCGTAATCTCTATCCACAAATAGAACCTTACTGCACAGGGTTCTTGAAGGTTTCAGATATTCATACAATCTACTGGGAGCAGTCAGGAAATCCGAGTGGACATGTGAGTAGCCATCATTTTGTCCTGCTGGTTCAATTTGTCAATCCGAATCAAGCAACTGCCAATAAAAGGAATAAAATAAATGACAATATATGTGGTAAATATTAGAAAATGTTGGATAATAGATAATTTATTATATGTAATGCAAGCTATAATCTAGATAATGGTATAAGGAGACCTGTAATTATGGTTTAACGGCTCCTGTCAATTGCTGCTTTTTCTTGACCCCGCTATTGATTGTTTTGAGTTGATTTTTGTTTCCCTAATGTCATCAGCCAGTCGTATTCCTTCATGGAGGTCCTGGGGGCGGGACAGCTCCAAGTAATCGCAGATTTTTTGACCCCGAATTTTACCGGATTATACTTTTTGATCAGGTAATTTCTTGAACTACTGTACCTGGAGTTGAATTGGCTGGTCCTTTTCTCTCCTTGGATAAAATCACCTACTATCTTCTTGTTTCAGCGTGGTGCTGGAAAAAGCACACCTCATGCTTGCTTGGAAGAAAACACCACATGGGACCTTATCTCCGACATTGAGAAACTGAGAGAACATTTGGAAATTCCAGAATGGCAGGTCAGGTTTTCTATTTTGAAGCAAATCAGATAGTCTGTTGACATACAAATGGGTTTATGTTGGCCATGTAATGAAAACAAAAGTTCACCACAGGGTTTTAGCACTACGGGCCTATTAGATGCTTAAAGATAAGTTTTTCTGGTTATCTGCACTTCCTCCTGCGTGCAAGCTATGCTAATAAATTTTATTTGTTATTTGAAAACAGTAACCTAAAGAAACATTTTTTTAGTCTCCAGAGGTCAACTATATTCTATGTCTTTGCAGGTTTTTGGTGGGTCATGGGGAAGTACACTTGCCCTTGCATATAGCCAATCATACCCTGAAAAGGTCCATGTTCTTTCCTCACCATAATTATATGAATTTTCCTCTTCTAGGTGATTGAAATCCTCCTATTTTTCATGAGGGGGAAAGAATTTTCGATTTTCTTCAATAAATGTTTACCTGTTAGTTTAAAAAAAATGTTTACATATTAAGAAATTATCTGTAATTGTGTTTGCAGGTTACTGGGATTGTCTTAAGGGGCATATTTCTGTTGCGTAAGAAAGAACTTGATTGGTTTTATGAAGGTGGTGCAGCTGCAATATATCCGGACGGTATTATCCTATTTGTTCTAAATGATCTTGTGGTTTGATACATTCTGTCCAGCATTTTTATTGTTCTCTCTCTGTCTGATTTAACATGTATAACTTTTATTTTTCCTCAGTAAATAACATGAACAAGTTGATCATTGATTAATGCCTTTGTGTGTTTCTTCTTACTTACAGCTTGGGAACCGTTTCGCGATCATATTCCAGAAAATGAGAGGCAATGCTTCATTAGTGCATACAGCAAGAGATTGAACTCTGACGATTTGGAAACACAGGTAAGGATTTTTGCCTGTATTTTGATAATACTGCCTTGTGCCCTCTTGGATTATGTGATAAGATATCTTGGCTGTCTTTCATCCATCCTCAGTTCTTTGTTTTCTCCTTAGTATGCAGCTGCTAAACTGTGGACTATGTGGGAAATGATGACTGCATATCTTCTTCCAAATGAAGAGAACATTAAGAAAGGGGAGGACGACAAATTTTCTCTAGTAAGTTCATCCGCGGTCACAATAAAAGGTTCTTAATGGTTATATTGTCTCTCTTAGTTGTGATTTCTTCTGCAATTTAAATTTTTGTGGATGGCCTGATGAGCATCATTTTCCATGGGTAACAATCATAGGTATCTCATAATATGAAATAATCGACTTGATCTCTGGAAAGTTTTGGCACATATTTGACAAAGATCTTTATTATGATATCTTCATGGTGGAAGTTACAAATGTTCGAGCAGGAACTACTGTTTTTTGTCTTGCCGGCATCATGGATTCCCTTTGTATAGTATAGTACCTTAGAAACTTCTTCCTAACTAGGAGCAGCAGATATTTATTTGGTGAGATATTTTCCCTAGATTGTTTCTCAGTTACGTGATGTGTGTTTTCACTCTTTACAGGCATTTGCAAGGATTGAAAGTCATTACTTTATGAACAAGGGATTCTTTCCAAATGATTCATTCCTGCTGGATAATATCGATAAGATAAGGCATATCCACACTGTAATTGTGCAGGTTTGTCTTTGCTGTAGGAGTTATACTGTTCTACAATCTAATTTTGTTGGCTATAGGATAGCTGATGGTGTAGAATTGCCATCGTTCTAGCAATCTTAAAAAATAATAACATTTTTACCTGGAGAATTTGATCAATAATAAAGATCATGTTGTCACCACGTCTCTTTATTCTCGTCTGCTACATGATAAGTTTCGAGTGCAGTTCCCTCTGCTTTCACATTTCTGAGTAGACGCTTGTTCATAAACTCAAATGCTTTTTCAAATTTGAGATTCCTAATTTTGAATGAGAACGTTACAGGGAAGATATGATGTGTGCTGCCCTATGATGTCTGCCTGGGATCTTCATAAAGCATGGCCTGAGGCAGATTTCCAGGTAAGAATGTTCTCAACTGCACAATAACTTTTTTATCATAAATACAGGCGTATTTCATTGAATGAAATTTCTTGCTATGATGCCTTCTGATGTGTTCCTGTTTTGCTTTTCTGTGTGTCTTCCCATTTTCCTCAACAGATTGTTGCAGATGCAGGACATTCTGCGAATGAACCCGGAACAGCTGCAGAGCTCGTTGCAGCAAATGAGAAAATAAAGAACAGTATTAAGAACAAAGGTCTCTAAGAGGTTCTGCCTGGTATTGACTACTTAAGCTGACTGTGTCAATGAAAACAAAATAACAACGTGGACTTGTCTGCTTCACTTTCTTGGAACGATTGATTTTGGGTCAATGGGATAAAAGCCCATCAAATTCTGGTAGTTGTTGGGATTTTGTCTACGTTTTCATGGGGTTTCCTGCGCAATTACCGTCTCCAATAAAGACAAAAACTTTAGTCTCAAAGCAAAGAACTAAGCTCTGTATTGTCTGGCTGCTAAGATGAATCTGGTAAAGAAGTGTCAGTCTGTCTGATATCTGAGGTGGTGAGATATAAAATGAGCCTGAAAATCGGCTGTCTGAGCTTTTTGGAAGATTAAGATTGGATATAGGCCTATAGAATGAGCTGACTTGCCAATTTTAAGTCTTGTTCCATCAAAACTAGTAAGGAAGATTGGCAGTGGTCCATAAAGCATAATACTACTATGCTTCGAAGCGCAGATCTTTGGGACATGAGCCGCAAGCAAGTCCGGTTCCTATGGAACAGTCTGCGATCTCTAACACTCGCCAGCTGCTTCTTTTTCCTGGATTCTTCTGACCCCATATAACCTTCCCTGAAGATACCAAAAACCCGAAAAGAGAGACGTTTTGCCCCTTGCAAGTGTAGAAAGGAGAAATTCCTCGACCATTCAGCTGGGTGCGCGACGCAGAGGATCATTGCGGCTGTAACAAACATGCGAATGAGATGGCAGGAAACAAGGGTCGCGTTTGGTAAACTTGCGTTTATGATCTCATCACTTTTATCGTGAGACATGATTCATTAAGGACTTTATTAAACATATACATATAGAGAGAGAGAGAGAGAGAGAGAGATGGAAAGCTTTCTGCGCATTTCAAAGATCAAAAAAATCCTCTCGTTTTCCCCTGCAAGAAAAGGCAGAATTACGTGTTCTTGGCAATTAGCACCTGATCCAATGAACGATGGATGATTGACATTACGGGCCGGCGCCTTTGGTGCGAGTCAATGGTCAACAATCGCCAGCTGCCCCTGCATGTCCACTGACTCCCAGCAGCAATGGAGAACCTAATTTCCACCCGGACAAGAAACACCGAAAAAAATCCGTCCACGCGGTTTGGCAGCTTTCTTCCCTAAGCTATAGATTCTCGAGCTGGAGTGCCACCGATTCGTGGAGGATCGATCAATCGCCCGACGAGAAAGCATGAGTTTGCATCGCTTTCTCCAGCTCGGCCGCTCGTGAAATACAATCAACCGGATTTTTGGAGCGGAGTGACGGACGGCCTCCACATCTCCGCACGATACGGTAACCCGATCCCTTAATTATGGGTTCGAATGACTTGGGACCTGTTTTCAGGCAGCCGTGGATTCCACCTTCCCACCTACGGGGAAAACGTGCACGACGTCAAATGTCGAAAACACCCCCATCGCAATTACTTAATTATTCTATTAAAGTCGACAGAGTACGATGATGAAGTGCGGTACACTGGCTTTGCTGGCCAGTAGAGCTTACGGGTTCACCACTGAGACCACACACAGCTCTCGATCGTATTAGGTTTCTAATTTTACTGTTCTTTCTCTTCCTCTCCTTTTTCCCCCTTACTAAGATTTAACGGACGGATTACGACTGATTCGGCCACCGGGAAAAATTAGGCACTCACTCACGAGTACGAATTTTATCCGTCTATGAACAAAATTAGGGTCATAACTAACTAATTCAAATCGGTAGATTTATCCTCCCTCAATTTAGGCCCCCCTGTGTGTGTTTCCGCCCAAAGGGGATTTGAAAATGCTCGGTGGTGATGGGCGGCCAAAGATCGGCGAGGAAGTCTTCTGAGACAGTCCGGGACGACCGACGTAAGTGCAGCGTTCGAGCACCTCTCCAGTCTCCGGTGGACCGGAATCATTAGGGGCATCACAGATCAAAGCATTTCTTGGAATGTTTCCCATGCCGACGACGAGAGAATCCGTCCTCTTCCGATATCATATCGAAAGCAGTGCTTTATATATATATATATATATATAAAGCCATTTTCAGTAATAAAAATGAAGCGGGACCGGTACATAGAAAACACCATCTTGCTTGGTCGGGGTTGGCAATTTGTCACACCACATGATACTGCAACTAATTTAGACGGGTTCGGATTAAAACACAATAAAACTGTTATACTATGTATGTTGTTGATTTAACTCGTCACACAAAATGTGGTTAAAGTTTATTTACTATATTTTAATGTGATAATCCAATCATCATAATTATATAATAAATATTTTAATCATACATTTATTATTATAGTGGTAATCGTGTTAATTATGAATATATATAATTTACACATCTAGACATGCTTAGTTTGCACGAGTTAAGTTAACAGGTTAGGGGTTGAGGATTTTTTTTGTACTGACTGTTTAGACACGACACGTCTAAACACGGTACAACGTGGATGGTCCAACCCTTTTGATTCAAGCATGTCGATCCCATTTTTTTGTACCGTAAGACGGAGAAAATAATGAACGAGTCCGATGCGTGCTCCAAAAGAATGATGATCGGGAGTTCTAAATATCCTGTCACTGTTATGTTTTTATCGAATACTTAGATATTATATCGAAAACTTAAAAGAAAAAAATTCGAAGAGCGGCATCATCATTATCAGGGATGTTCCCACCTAACTCTTATGTCAACGTGGAGCCATAACAAGGGAATTTCGTGTGGCGACATTTCCATTAATTTTAATTTTAATTTTTGTTATCCTATGGGCTGATCGAAAGCGAAATTTCCGGGGCATAATTGCACAAAAAATTTGGTGCAGAAGGACCAAAAATCAGTGGGGCCTAGTGCCTATGACTTGTTCCCAATAAGTCAATATCGCACTGCCAATTATTATTAATATTATTATTATTTAATAAGAGTATACTTACCAACTAATATGATTTCAATTTGATTACTTTCCCCCGATATGCCGTGCGAGGTGCGGCAACCACCCGAGAAAACCCGACTACCTCATGTGAACGGGCGGGCGATCCACATTTCCAACCCTCTTCTCTCACTTTCTCAATAAACAGGAGACTCGGATCGATGTAACCGTGGATTACGAGTCGGTACTGAGTCGGGGATTGAGGATGGCGAATTCACAGAGAAGTGAGAATTGACACGCCGTGACGGATGACACTTACGTGTGATGTTCCGACGGTGGGATCGCTTCCATTTTGTCAATATTGACCCGTGAACTCGTATTTATTTATGGTTCTTCTTCTCTCTCTCTTTTTTTTCCTTCAACTTATGGATAGGACAGGCAATGGTTGCAAGCAATATACATATATCCTAACCAAGACGTCACTTCTCGCTTGGAATCGAAGGCACGTACGTGAGTACATACATACATACGTACATATATATATATATGCGTCCCATCCGACACTAGAGATGTTAAACGAGCTCAGCTAGCCCGAAACCGGATTGTCCAAACCTAGAACCAACACGGACCGTTCATAATCCGGTCCATAACCGTTCTTAGTGGGGTTGGAGAGGTTACGGGGACGGTTCCGAAATACGAACCTGTTGAACCGTAATTGGCTCGAATAGTTACCTTGCTGAACCGGCTCGGAACCGTTAAAAACTGGCCCGAACCGCCAAAAATCCTGCAAATCAATAGTTGAATTTTGTCAGGTCAATTTAAAATTTTAAAAAAACTATTCATTTAAAACAATTTTTTTAAAAAAATAAAAAGATGAACGGCTCACAGACCAAATCGGTTTAAACCGTTAACCAGCCCATTTATAAACGGTTCCAAGCCGATTCATATTTGCTTGAATTGTAACCTATAACCGAACCGATCCATTAAACAAACAGGCCGAACTGTAATCGGGTCAAACAGTTTTAGGCCCGTTTTTAAACCGGCTTAGACTGCACTTTTAACAATACTATCCGATACCATCCCCATCTCGACCGACATCTCAGCCACGAAGGAGTCTAATTAGACCAATTGTTCTTGGGACGATTCTAGGGTTTGTCCATCTCTGACAGTCCCTCGATTTATTCGACGATTCTGAGATCGAATGGGGGAAGATGTATCACGAATTTGTTAAATAACGCTAGTTCTTGCTGAATACCGTTCAGTCACAGTACCGTTCTGCACGGCAATAATTACAGGATAATTAAGAAGAAAAATGGATTAGGCTATAAATGCAGTGCGACGACGTATTGTACGCGTGCAGTCAAATTCCTACGTCGTACTTCGTCAAGCTTGGCTGCTGGAATAGTGGCAGTGGCACTAATGTCACTTCCTTTTTATCTCCAATACACATACACGCATACGTATATGATTTTCTGTATGTATAGATTTAGAGCCATACCATTAGATTTTACACGTGCATAGATTATCTATATACATATATATATATATATACACGAACGCACGCACGCACGCACAGAGGTGAAATTAAAAAGGGAAAAAAGATTAAAAAAAATTCTTATAAGAAATTTAAAAAATAAAAATAAAAATCAGTTATCACGAACATGAAACAGGGCAGCTGTTGCCCTCTCGGTGAATGAACCACTACGTCGTCGTGGATGAGAAACATTGTCGAATGTGATAGGTGTAAGGCAACGTCCTCGAGCTATAGCCCGCCTTTGTTGATGTTTTCCGCGTTCGCTTTAAATTAATTAATACGATGATGCCTACGTCACGGTACGATATCGAAATTATAAAGAGCCTTACTTCTTCCTGACTCCATAGTAAATCGAAGAAACTTTAGCCCTGCAAAATCTGAAATATTTTTTAGATATTTGAATATTATATATATTTTATAGTGTAATATAATTTTAACTATTTATCAATATATTATTTAATGATGTAATGCGACTTATACATAACAAAATTTTCTCTACGTCAATAAGAATTTACCACACCGACATGTCGTGTCAGAAATTTATTCACATAATATATTATGTTTCATCAAAAAAATAACTTAAGTATACATATAATACCGGAAGAATTATTTAAAAAATATATATATATAATTTTTACTCTAACTATTCTCGATAGGCCGCCATCATTTAATGACAAGAAGAGGACTTATAACAAAGACAACTGGGAATATACATTATCGATGTCCTAATTTGCACGTTTGGACACATGTGAAATCTTGACGATGTCGTAGTCTTATCGGCCACGCTTTGCCTTGACGGGCATCTCCTCGGTGGAAATTAATTTCATTATATATTGGAAAAAGAATTTTAAGTCTTATTAATGATTAAATCAATTAAAAATTTAAAATTCACCATTTATGCTAATTTTTCTTATTAATATTATCGCATTTCACATTGAAATAATCCCATCCTTCCTTATGGTACGTACGATACCTTCTCAGTCGGCATGTTTTGGATCGGTAAACCATTACGATTTTTTTTTTACTTTAGAGCAATTTATTTATAATTAAAATTTGCTCATTTCCTATGGGACAGAGGTAATTATTATTTACACATGAGTAATATAAATTCCACAAAACAAACAAAAAAAAGAACAATTATTATTACATATATATATATATTTTGTTACCCATCATGACTTCAGACAATAATGGGCGGTGGTTTTCTGTTCTAATTCTCAAAGATTCCAAATCTACTCCAATTGTCGATCGACTTTTTCATGTGTTTTTAGGATCAATTTGATTTTTCAACGAAACGGTGGACAATTATGATGTACACCCGTTAATTCTCAATATACTGATTTTTAATAACTTTAAATTATAAATATAATATATTACATATTATCAACCTTATCACCTTATCATCACTTAAACTCATATCATTACTTAAACTCATAGATTACTAGCACCTCCAGTAAATTTTTATTCTCCCTTTCTTTCTTGGACAGTTAGTGCACCGACATCCAACCATCATGTTCCTCATCAACAATGTAAGCGTTCTTTTTTTCTTCCCAGAGGTAGTCCCTTGTACCCTCTCGATGTTGCTCACCTTAAGCGCTACATTACGGGTCATTCACGATACTTTGCTCGTATATATTTTTTTTTGTTCACATTATTTTTGGTTGTAAAAGATACTTACACGTAAACAAATAGTACGAATAATACACCGTCCGAACCTCTATTTTTCCCTTTACGTGTCCCTTAATATACATCAACTATTTATTTATTACGAATTTCTTTAGGGTAGAACACGGATTCGTAACATGACTTGTTTTAAGGTTCTTGGTTTCGTGAGAAACCTACCAAAGGAAATTTAACTTCTGTTGACCGATCATCACATACACACACACATATGTATATGTATATATATACGTGATTAGGATATTATGATCCAATTCCCTACCAGTTTTCTTGGCTCGTTGTGTTTGTCGGCCTGTAAACCGGAAAAAGGGAGGGCTCGTAATTCTGACCAAGCTGGTGGGGAGAGTGCTGTTCTAACCAACTGCATCGCTTTTGACTTCCTTAATGTTCTCACTGCGCTGTCGTCTGTGTTTCTTGACCTGACCCGCGGCTCCATTGGCCCACTAAAAGTCTCCTCCCCAGCCCATACTCGAATTTATAGATAATCATATATAAAAATAAATAAATAAATCTTGGGTAAATTCGAAAATTTAAACATCATGCATGGGTTTCTTCCCCCCACCCCCGCCCGGTTGGCGATTATATTCAACTAAGTTTTTTTTAGAGTGAATTACGGAGTTAAATTTAAAATTAATTATAGTTGAATATCTCTTTTTTTTTTCTTCTATTTTTTTCTAAAGTATTGAGAGTTTGGTTGCGTACCCTTGTGCTGGAAATGCAATCACGATTGACATATATGGCTCCCAACATTATTAATCTTTCCATCCATAATTCTTAATGATGTGGGCATGGGTGGGAGAGATCCAATCTTGTTGACAACGGATATGGAGGCTCATAAATGTTGCCCAACTGATCCCCATCAAGACAGCTGGTAGGAGGGCAACTAAAAAAATGGTGCACCTAAAGATTTTTTTTTTCAATAGAAAACAAAAACACGCACTGTTATGGTGGTCTTCGATCGTCACCCAAAAAAAAAAAAAAAGTAAACACTATTGGTTCCGGCACATCTTGACCGCATCCCATTTTGACCTGGACTGTTCGGTATCCATGGTCACACATGGACTTTGATCAATTTTGCTTTGATTCGAGCGTGATCAGCTCACTTAACACATGGATAATTTCTTATCATAGATTTTCTCCATTCACGGTATTGAGAATTGAAGTGAAAGGGATGTCGGACAAACGCAAGCATATTGGTGTGTAATTTGCCCAGAGTTATATTTCGGGGTCAATCTGTAATTTACAATTAAGTTATAATGTAGTTGTAATTATTTTCAAGTATATAGGTAAAAGAGACAACCCTAACTAGGTTAAGCCACCGTAATCAACTTCTATATATTCTCCCAAACCCTTACACTTTATCATAGTACTAGAGATAGGGGGTTCGTATCTCACCCGACTCCAGTTCAGATTATTGACTTGTGATCAGTTTATATAAGATTGGGTGCGGAATAAAATTGTCCGACTCGTAACTAGTTGTCCCCCTTATCCGAGATCGAAAAAAGGATATATGGCTGATAGACAGTTGTTGAAGGCAGGTGTTTAATGACATTTGGTAAAGTGGATTACGTTAACACATGAGAGCAAGTGTTGAGATATACGATTTTATATCGATTAAATGAAGAAAAAGTTGTTGGTTTATAAGAAAGTTAGATACCACTACCTATCCGTTTATCATTTTAAATAAAAATAGATTCAATCTCATATAAGTTCACAAAGAAATTAATATTTGTAGGAAAAAAAAAATGAAAAGAGAGACTTATTTTGGGTGGAGGCCGACTGACGGGATGTTGGATGGGTCGTTGCGGTCGGACCGAATTTCAGTCTCTCCTCTATTCTCTCCACGGCAGACTTCTTCGTGCCCTTTCAGTAATTTTTATCGGATTAAAAAATTAAAAAAATCGAAAACAGTAGTGGGGTGAAGTAGCGTCCACATTTACGGTCACAATCTAAACGAGGAAAAATAATACTTTTTTAAAAAAGAAAATGACAATTAAATAAAAAAAGAAAATTTAGAAAAATAGGACAAACCACCTCCCTGTGAAAAGCAGTATTCGAGCTCCACGCATGTCCTTATAAATGGCGCCAAGCTAGCTTGCTTCATATCGTCGACCCACTCCTTCTCACAAGCACAACAGTTCACAGGCTTCCCCCGGGGCAAGAAAGCGAAAGAGCTTGATTGCCCAGCAGCTCTCTCAATACCTGACCTCAAGGAGAAGCAAAAGAAAGATTTGAGCTTTCTATCCTTTTTTTTTTTATCCCGTGAGAGATCTGCGGAGATGGAGTACCATTACTTGATGGCAGGGATCCTGGGCTCGTGGTTCGGATTTCTGTTCCTCTGCAGCTTCTTCATGATGGGGAAGAAGAAGAGCGGCGGGGACTTCAAGAGGGTCGCCGAAGAAGAGGAAGAAGATGTCAAGAAGGACTTGAAGGTGCTGGTCAAGAGCTCCGGTGCCGCTGTCGATGGGATTTGCCGGGATGATGAAGCTGAAGGAAGCACTGAGGTGATCATTGTTGGTGCTGGAGTTGCCGGTGCTGCTCTTGCTCACACTCTTGCAAAGGTAAAAAGCTCTCTAGCCTTTTATATACGCTATGGTTTACGGAGAATTCCACGGCTTCCCTTTTTTTTTCATGATTGACCATGATTGTTTTCGAAACAGTTTCCAGGCATATAGGAAGACAGGGATATGTTCTGGGTAGAAAATGGTTCACAGACTGCAAAAGATTCATTTTTTTTTTCTCGGTGAAATACTGGATAAGCCCAGGAGAGACTGTAAGAATTTTAGTTCTCTGCTTTCCCTTTGCCGAACCACCTGCGGGATCATTTCTAGATGTGTTTGTAAGCATGAGCAGTAGAAAGGAAACCCTTTTATCGGCTTTTGACCGGAGAAGTTCTATCTCTTCGAAGTTATGTCTTGCAATCTCGAATAAGATGAATAACTGTTTTTCTTTTTTTTGGGGTTACTTGGAATTGCCTGTGATGTTTGGAGTGAAAGCTCGTACGTATTCGATCTGGATCGATCTAAAAGCTTGGTAGAAAAATAAAAATCTTTTCACTTTCCTGGTGTTTCTGCACCATGCTTAATGGATGATCCTTAACAGGACGGGCGTCGGGTCCATGTGATCGAGAGAGACCTCACAGAACCCGACAGGATAGTCGGCGAACTTCTCCAGCCTGGAGGCTACCTCAAGTTGCAGGAGCTGGATCTTGCAGGTAACACGGCAGTACTTCCGAGAACAGAATCTTCACCGTCCGCAAAAGTTAAATCTTAGTTTCTAAAAGCACTTGCAGTGCCACTAACAAAACAGTGACATGTTCGACATGAAACAGACTGCGTCGGCACGATCGATGCTCAGAGGGTGCTCGGATATGCTCTGTACAAGGACGGGAAGCACACACAGCTGGCTTATCCGCTCGAGAATCTCCCCTCCGACGTCGCTGGCAGAGGCTTCCACAACGGCCGATTCATCCAGAGAATGAGGGAGAAGGCTGCAACCCTCCCAAAGTAACTTCCTCACCTTCCAAGAAGATATGATATACGTGTTTCTTAAAGGAAATAATCACCGGAGACCCATTTTTTCGTAGATCAGTATTGAGGTCTAACTCTTCCATTTCATTGTCAGCGTGAGATTAGAGCAAGGAACGGTGACGTCTCTGATCGAAGAGAATGGAATCATAAGAGGAGTTCAGTACAAGAAAAAGGATGGCCAAGAGCTGAAAGCTTATGCTCCATTGACAATCGTATGTGACGGTTGTTTCTCGAACCTGCGTCGATCCCTCTGCACACCCAAGGTGATTGGATATTTTCAATCTGTTCTGAGAATACGACATTCCGGAAAAAAAGTTTCTGATACCATGTTTCCTATGCAGGTTGATATTCCGTCTCACTTTGTGGGTTTGGTCCTGGAGGACTGCAATCTTCCATTCCCGAACCACGGGCATGTGATTTTGGCTGATCCCTCGCCCATCCTGTTCTATCCGATCAGCAGCAACGAGGTGCGGTGCTTGGTCGATGTCCCTGGACAGAAGTTGCCCTCCGTTGCCAGTGGAGAAATGGCTCATTACCTAAAGTCAGTGGTGGCTCCTCAGGTATCGATCTACTCGAACGAATTTCCTTTTATTGTTCCGTCTCCTCACTTTGTTCTTTAAGAAGAAAATTTGGAAACTGGAGAAGTTAGCATTAGACTGACCGAGGGAGTCAACCGGCTATGGTTCTCAGGTCCCACCAGAAATCTACCCTTCCTTCGTTGCTGCGATCGACAAGGGGAACATAAAATCGATGCCGAACAGGAGTATGCCGGCGGCTCCTCAACCGACTCCAGGAGCACTGCTCATGGGAGATGCCTTCAACATGAGGCATCCCCTGACTGGTGGGGGAATGACCGTGGCCCTTTCCGATATCGTCGTGCTAAGGGATCTCCTCCGTCCGATAAACAATCTCAATGACGCTCCCGCTCTCTGCCAATATCTCGAGTCATTCTACACCTTGCGCAAGGTGAATAATCGTAAAACTGGAAGCAGGTCTCGCTGGTGTCATTTGTCTCAACAAGCAAATGAACTAATCCTAACCAGATGATTCTCTTCTGAATTATGCAGCCCGTGGCAGCGACCATCAACACACTAGCCGGCGCCCTCTACAGGGTCTTCTGTGCATCCCCCGATCCAGCCAGAAAGGAAATGCGCGATGCGTGCTTTGACTACCTCAGCCTCGGGGGCCTGTGCTCTAGCGGGCCAGTGTCCCTCCTCTCTGGCCTGAACCCTCGCCCCACGAGCCTGGTGTGCCATTTCTTTGCAGTGGCCGTTTACGGTGTCGGGCGGTTGATGGTCCCATTCCCTTCTCCTCAGCGCATGTGGATCGGTGCCAGACTGATCTCGGTGAGCATCTCGCTTTCACATCACTCGACATTTGTTCGAATCTGGAAGCTTCCACATATAGATGCAGTCGCTGAATCTGGATCACTTTGTTCCTCTTTCAGGGTGCTTCCGGCATCATCTTCCCGATAATAAGGGACGAAGGAGTCCGGCAGATGTTTTTCCCGGCGACTGTTCCGGCATACCACAGGGCTCCTCCAGTTCACTGAAGGAAATAAGTTATACAGCAGCAAGTTACTAGTTCACGCAAGGAAATGAGGAGAGCAACTGTTAAAAACTATAAAGATCAAAACATGTGCAGACTCGTGTTCTAGTTTATATGTAGAAACCACAGGACTCGGCTCTTTACTTCAAGTGGAAATGTCCCCCTTAATCAGTTGTGCCAAACTTGAACTTGATCAATCCAACTGCTTCATTTCACCCCTCTGCATCTGTTGTTGTTTTTTTTTTTTTTTTTTTTTTTCTTTTCTTTTCCTGCTGGAAGTTGTGATTCGTAAGCTTAATTTCTCCAAAGTTTAAAAGTACAGGAGGTTTGATATAAAAGCAACATCCTGAACTGAGAAATCTACCCGAGATAGAGATCTTACTAATTCCTTGATGATAGATTCATTAGATAGACTAGTTTTCAGGAAGAAAATTTGGTTAGTTCAGATAGCTCGGCAAAGCTACCAATATACAACGAGCTTGTTTTATGGATGATGCAACCAGTGCGGTGCGGATGAGGCGCATTCAAGAGCCTCCATGTTAGGAGCCTGAATATGGTTATGCGAATATTAATGGCTAACTGAATCATACAAATGAATGTGGATAAAGGCCACATCAATGGCGTCCATGACAGGAAGACGAATACGATTTATGAACACAAACACGACTCATCACAAGCACCCCTTTCTCCAAGACTTCCTTCGATGAATTCTCTCACAATTACTCTCCCAAGATATTCTTGGGAAAAAGGGGTTGGGCAGACGCTGGGAACACAGCGGTGCCATGGAGAGAGGCACCGGCACATGGTAGCAGAGAAAATCAGTAGGATCACTGGTGAGATCGGGAATCTCAATCGGGAGAGGCTCGGTTCTTCCAAGCTTTCATGGCAATGCCATGAGGACGGTGGGTTTTGATGAGATTGAGTGTTCCCACATGTGCATACCAGATGGAGAATGCGAAGCTCACAGAGATGATGAGCCACGTGACTTGGTGAAGAAAGGAAGGCAATGAATTTGAAAGATATATTTTCGATCACTATCACATTGTGAAATTCCAGGATAGTTTCAAGAGCTAACTGCCACTGGAAAAGGAAACTCAAAAAATTGTAGAGATGGGGAAAGGAAAGCGTTCAGAAAGGTAATAAAGAAAAATTGCAGGCTGTGGGGTTCGAACCCACGCGCACTTATGTGCAGAAGATCTTAAGTCTTCCCCCTTAACCACTCGGGCAAACCTGCTCGCGTCTGAGAATTTTCGGATTATATATTAAAACTCGTGAAAGGAGCTGATATTTGATCCAAGTTGATCCAAATGGCAAAACCCTAGATCGCAGAGCTAAGAGTCTGACCGTACTCGATCCAGAGAGACGGGCCTAGCGAGTAGATCTTCTTCATTCGTCCGCTGCAACTGAGTCGGCAGCTGACATCGGGTGACCGTCGTCCGAAATGGCGGAGCACTTGGCGTCGATTTTCGGCACCGAGAAGGACAGAGTTAACTGCCCCTTCTACTTCAAGATCGGCGCTTGCAGGCATGGCGACCGCTGCTCCCGCCTCCACACAAAGCCCTCTATCAGCCCCACTCTCCTCCTCTCAAACATGTACCAGCGCCCCGACATGCTGACTCCCGGCGTCGACCCCCAGGCTCAGAACCTGGATCCCCGGAAGGTCCAGGATCACTTCGAGGTCTCTACCCTTTACCATCAATCTTTAACTTCATTCTTATCATCCACCCTTGGTTGTATTGGTTCCTTTTGTTACGTTAGCTGTTTGCAGGATTTCTACGAGGATCTGTTCGAGGAGCTGAGCAAGTACGGCGACATAGAGAACCTGAACATATGTGATAACATCGCTGATCACATGGTATATTAACTAGACCGTTCTTTGCCTCTGTTTCATTGATTCAAAGTCTTACTGGGAGCTTGAACTCCGTGAGCAGGTTGGTAATGTCTACGTACAGTTTAGAGAGGAAGAGCATGCTGCTAACGCGCTTCAGAACCTTACGGGAAGGTTTTATGCAGGTATTGTCTCCATAGCTTCTCTTTGTTCTTAACTGCTGTTGGATTTGTCTGGTTTGTAATTCTTTATGCTTAAACACTGAGTTCAGATATGTCCGTAACTACAGTTGTCTTAGTCTAATGCTAGTTCTGAGGTTTGACTATGATTGTTAATCAATTCAGAAAATGGTAAACTTTTTGCGTGAGGATTTAGTATTTCTGTTCTTTTTCATGTTCGTTTTTGTGTTAAATTCCTCTTATGATGCCAGTAAAAAACATAGTCAAATGAAAACCAAACATGTTGGAGTCTTAATGTTAACATGAATAGCTTAAAGGAGTCAATACTCTATTAAAAAAATGGCTGGTGGAAGCATTTCAATGGCTTTGATTTTTTCTTGTATGATGGTCAGTTCTGTTGCCTAAACTGCTGTATCTCGAAAGTTGTAGCATCAAATTATCCCCAGTCAAGTGAAATGAATGGAAATGAATAGGACATGGTTTCTTGATTCCTAAGACTTCTCATCATTATTTGATGGTCCCCTTCAAGCTCGAGTTGAGCCAAACAATGTTGAATGATTTGAGGACAAGGAGGGTCATGTTGGAGTATATTTTCCTTTTGTTGAAACAAGGGAAATTGGGTCCCCATGCTTCCTGGGGACCTTTTTCATGTAGAAGTCCTGTCACATGGAGCTCTCAGATGTCAGTAGTTTAGAACTTGTCCAATTATTGGACAATAAGACAAAGATGGTACCCATGAGAACTGAAAATGAATATTGTGGCTACGTGGCACTTTTCTTGAGAATTACAGTTATGATTACCTGGGTTAGCACCTTAGTTTAACCAAATGAGTTTTAGATAGTTAAAATTTATAGCATGACAAGTATCTTGATGGAGTGGAATTGCCAGGAGTATCTATGGTGCAAAGGATTCATGAAGAACATGTTAGCTTGCCTATGAGAATTAAAACTTAGAACTTTACTCATTGAAGATATTCAGACCTATTAATATATTGGATAGTCTGGTTTCAGGTTATGGAATCTGAGATCCAAATGAGAGCTGTTTTAGTCCGGGTTGGTTGTCAGGGCCCTTAAATTTTCGAGGTTAGGTCATGTCGCTTTAGGAAACATTCTGGCGTGCAGCTTTCTGGTAAGGTCACTTACTAAGAGGCCAATACTTGTGTTTTCACCCTTTTCCTTTATACCTGTTTCGCTGTTTGTGCACTTTATGTCTGTTATAGTTGATTTCTCTGCTTTGGCTATTGGTACTAATCCATTCCTTTATACATCTTGTCTGGCTGGTAGCTTACTTCTCTGACTGTATGATGATAAAATCTTTGGCCAAATGCCTGTTTCACTTATTTCATTGTCTGGCTTGTTTATGTTTAAATGCTTGATTGGATGATTCTCATGGATAAGTAGTTTACAAATGTTTGCTATTTAATACATTAGAGAATAGAAAATTACATTGACTCTGTATCTATTTGCTTGCTGCTTCAAGTTATTTTTTTTATATATCTAGCCATCAGTTGAAAATAGGAGTTGAATGGTATCTGGAGACTTTTTCTAGATGAAATAGCTAACCCAACAAGGAATTTTAGTTTCTTTGGCGTAGTCATCTCAGTACTGGTAATTGTAGTACAAACATGGAACATTGAAAGGTGTTTGGCATATATAGTCATTGGATGAGACTTCAAGTCTAGTAATTATGGATACTAGCAGGTCCAATGTTAGGCCTAATCAGATAGCAGGATTGTTTGAACATAATTTATGTGTTGTTGGAAGAATTCTCTTTATTATGGGCATATGTCATCTTCCATTGTTTCTATAATTGTGTTAAGCAAGTAACCAGATGATTCTAGTTTGGATTATGCGGTATGGTAAGATACTGACTAGCAATCTTGTGGCTCTCTTTGATAAGTGGAAGGGAATGCCATTCAACTGCTGTTTCGGAATTTCTATATCATGTTGTTGGTCATTCCCTTTTTTGGGGAGATGGGCCATTCATCATTGTAGATCTACTATATGGTCGAGCCCTTTGGTTTACTCTAGTATTATTTATCAGGGCGCCCCATCATTGTGGATTTTTCTCCTGTCACGGATTTTCGTGAAGCTACATGCAGACAATACGAGGAAAATGTTTGCAACCGTGGAGGTTACTGCAACTTCATGCATCTAAAGAAGATCAGCAGGTGACAGTCGTTTCATAGTCTCTGCCCTTTTCTTTGGTGTAGTTTGACAGTATGTGTAGAATAAATTGGAAAACGATTGGTCGTATTGTAGCGAAAGCACTTTGGTAACTCTGAAATCTGAATCCAGTGACTTTTGGCAACTTAGAATGGGACCATCTCTGCTTCTTCCTGCAAATTCAATGGAGCAAAATGGTCCGTATGAGAGAGTACAATAACTTCTCTAGTAAATTACTCAAATATAGGGACTTGAGAAGGAAACTCTTTGGGAGAAGTAGGCGCAGGCACAGTCGAAGCCGGAGTCCTCGCCGGCACACCGATCACCGATCGCACGGCCCCCGGGCATCTGGCAGAAGAGAAGATGATCGAGATCGTCGACACTACGATCGGGGCCGAAAGCCTTGGAGCCAAAGCCCTGGGCACAGAGGGAGGAGCCCGAGCCCCAGGGGAAGGAGGGACAACAGGAGCCCTGTTCGGGAAAGTAGCGCCGAGCGAAGGGCTAAGATCGAGCAGTGGAATCGGGAAAGGGAGGAGCAAGCAGAGGTAAATGGTAAGGGCGATAACGGACCGAACCAGATTTAGTTTTAATCGCATCTCTCAAACTTCCAGGAAATGCCCTTTTGTTTTCTTTTGGCCACTTTCCAGAAACTGTTAGATGTCTCTAAGTGAAGCTTGCGCAATCGGTCTCGGTACTGAATTTCTCGAGTATGCTCCCAGTGGACTCGGTAGTCGGTTTTTTATCATGTTTACCGTGGAACAGGGCAGATTCCTTGTCTACTTATGTTACGCCCATTGTTCTGAACAGCTTGAAATCCTAGATTCTCATTATCTTATTGTCACATACTTATCATTCTGTGCATTTGATTTCGCACGGGACAACATAGCAACCTGGCAAAGCTTCAATATGAGTACGTATGCATGCATGCATGCGTTCATATATATGTATATATGTATGTATGTATGTTTCCCACCTGATGGACGGAACAGTGTCATCATCCTTTCTGCTTCATGGCTTCTGGGTCATCGAATCTGCCTCACCGGTTACTATAGATATACAGCAAAGTGTCATTTATTCTAATGGACTGACTTGCTACCTTCCGCTTGCCAGAATTTTGATTTCCATCCAATTCGTGGGATTTCTCCTCATGAGTCACGAGCTAGGATTGATTGGTCCATACGATAACTTAAGCCGCGGGGTGCAGCCTATCATTTATTTGTACGTGCTATATCTGTACCACTTTTGGATTTTTTTTATATAAAAATATATAACAATAATGATGATGAAATGATTGGGAAATTTGGGGTATAAAATTACAAAATGAGTTAAGATAATGGTGATATATTACAATTTCGCCACCCGCCACACTGCATGCATACCGGCCTCGTTCCCTCCGGCTACGGAATTCTGAGCCCTGATAAAATAGTTCCGTCTAAAACCTCTTCTCTGGTGCCGTCTCCGACCGACCGACTTGGCCATCGATGGCGAATCTCTTGGATTGTCGCGCGTGTAGAATGCCCCCTCGGAGATCCAGCTATGCTCCGTTGAACCAGTTCCCCGACGACAAGTACGCTGGCGGTGGGGCTCCGGGCTCTCACTCCCAGCCCCTCTCCTGCGAGGGCACTGCCCCTCTGGGGAGGCTGGACAGAGGCTTCGACTGGGAATCCAGCGCTGGTGGCGGCGGTGATCACAGGGTCCCTAGCCGGTTCCGGAACGCAAACGCTCCGATTGTGATGCAGCGGGACTTCAGCGGAGAGTACGGTGCCCCTACGTTTGGGTATGGACGAGACAATGTTTACAAGATCGGCGGCGGTGGATGAAGGCGGCTGAGGCCGCTGGGGGATAGCCTTCGGGAAAGAGCTGGGCGCAGCAGACGGAAGAGAGTTATCAGCTGCAGCGGGCTTTAGCTCTGAGACCGGGAGCCACTTGTGCGGATGACCCTAACTTTTTGGTTCCTGTCATGGACGAGTCCTCCTTGAGGCCATCTCACTATTCCAGTTCTGCTGGGGCAATGTCTCGTCGATTCTGGGTAGGCTTCAGTTGATTCTGACTCCCCAGAGTTACTGAATTGATGGAACATTTGCCCATGTTCACCGTTCTATCCAGTTTCCTGTAATGTGAATTGCTCTTGAAAAACAGCACTCCGTAGATTAATTGCAATCTTAACAACGTAGGATGATGTCTGACTGTATGGTTCTTGTGCAAGTAAATCTTGGATGGCTATGACTAGCTGGTTATTGGAGGCCAATGAATGGTTGGTTATTGGGGTATCTGTTTACTACTGGGATTGCAGTCACTGACTTAACAATGACATTGGTGGACTGCGGTTGTTTTAATGGTGTCTCTGCCTAGTCCAAAAGTAACTACTGTGAATGCTACGTTGTCTTCTAATAACTAACGCCTACTTAGTCTTTCAGCCCTTTCAGCGCATAATTTCAAGTCCCTGTTATTCCTTCTTAATGTACTTGTGCTAATGATTCAAAAAACTTGCGTTTTCTGCCTGTAAATTTGTCTCAGGTAAATGGCAGCTTGTCATATTCTGATAGAGTTCCCAATGGGTTTTACCTAATTGGCAGGATGGATCTGTATGTTTGGCAAGTTTGTAGTGATCTTCATGAGAATAGTCACATTCCATTGATTGGACTCCTGAAGTCTGTTGATCCTTGCTTTGATTCTTCGATTGTGGTGGTTTTGATTGATCGGTGCACCAACCCTAGTTTGAAAGATTTCCTGCATAGAAGACAATCTCATTTATTTCCTTTAAACTTATTTAACTGCCCTCTTCAGTAAATCTATCATTATGTTATCCTCAAAGAATCCCGTGTTTATAGTCTTGATTTAAATTTCAATTTATACAGACTGAAAATCTCACAGTCAAGTTTACATTGTGTCAGGGAGTATCTCGCTGATTTAATAGGGTAGCCAGGTCATTTATGTGAGCTCAATTCTTTGCTCAATGGTCCATCATCCATCTCCATATCTTCACCTTTACGCTTTCCACAACTCAAACCTAGTGAACCTACAATTGATTTCAGGTCACTAGCCAAATGATATTTCTTGGATCCTCATACTCTTAATAATGTCTTTGATGATCAATCGGCAGGTAAGTGTAAATCTAAACACAGTCACCAATTTCATTTATTTGAATTCTATATGCTAGATCATATGACTGTGTAGATTCTTGCTTTAGAAGTGTGTTCAATCTCTATAGTTGGCTCAGGTACCAATAGAATACCTGAATTCACACCTACCTGATCTTTGGGAAGTTGTAGTTGTATTAATAAAAATAAAAATAAAAAACCTATACATCAAAATGACTACAGATGTAATCCCCCTGCCAATACTAATCTGGGAAGCTTATGCCCATGCTTAGGCCAAGCCAGTAACTTTGCTCTTACAAAGTCCAATACCCCTTCACTAATTCAGCATCAGCTCGCTGCTCCTTAGCAAAAAATCAATTATTCTGTTCTTGCCAAGTCATATGAACTTAAAGCATCCATAAAAGCATCAAAATGATCGAATCCAACGTCCACCCTTTCACAGTGAGAACCCATTCGGATTCAGAACAACAATCTTCTGTATGCCTAGCGTGCCAACCTGCCTCAGGGCACCCAGCCAAACTTGTCGCTGAGTAAGAAAAGATTAAGTGGTCCCTCAACTCATCCAACCAGTGATAAAGTTTGCATAAACCATCCAACAAACCAATTCCCCATTGGTGCAAGTGTTCCCAGACCTATGTGATTTGCTGATCCTTTCCTTTAATTCCTCTTCTTTATTTTGGTTATCTAATGCTGCATCTCTCTTCTACATCATTTATACCCTTGGGCTGTGTTGCTTAATGATTCAATGAATTGAATTTATCGATAGTTTGAATTCTTAAAGAAAATTTGAATGCCTTGTCATTGGATTTTATTAGATCCTTGATGCTCATAAAGCTCATCCTTTGGACTTGGCACATTTCTTACTAGTTATATTGCTGAACTTTGAGCAATTCTTAGCACTTCTAGATACTTTGCTGATAAAATAGGAGCAGGGAACTATTCAGTTCCATCTATGGAATTTCATTTACTAGGCTTTCTCGATATGGGCCCAGTATATGAGCCAGCTCATCTGAAGTAAAGTGAAAGAAGTAGCAAGGTTCAGAGCTCAAGCAGCAATTATGACGCTTGTCAGTTGACTCCACATATATGGCTGCTAAAACAAGTGCTCGGGAAGCTCATTTCCAACCATTCAGATCGTGTAATCCTCCAGAATATACTATGCATTCAACAAATGTTTTTGATGATCCAATACCCCATAAGCACATAATCTCCACTGGGCATAGTCACTCAACCAATATTAGCTTTCATCTGATCCTGCGCTGGTTACATTTGGAGATTCAAGATTCAGTGATGGAGGCATTCGGATAACTAAAGAGCTTTTTTCTATTGAAACAGAGGACTTAAAAATTCCATGGAGTGATCCTGTTTTGAAAGAGAGAATTGGAGCAGGTAAGGTTCCCCTTTCTTGTTGAAAGTTAGTTTATGTGTAAAAATGATACCTTGTACATGTCCATTGTCCTTAATATCAACCATTCCATTAGATTATGGCAGAATCTTTAAGAATATTTCAGGTTCTTTAGGAACTGTCCATGGAGCTGATTGGTATGGCTAGTTTAGTGAATTATCAGACACTTTTCAAGTAAATCTATGGAAGGGCATTTTTCTTTCTGAATTTTGTTGAATATGAATCCTTTTTCTCTTGTTTTTTATCAGTTGTAGAATGATGTAGATATTACGTTCACTGAACTTGTGTACTTGCCTGTTCTATAATTTCAAGCTATCCTGGGTGTTTTTTTTTTTTTAATGTTTCCTATTGCGTCTCTGTGTTCTCTCCTTTTTCCAGGATGTTGCTGTGAAGATTCTTATGGAGTAAGATTTTCATGCAGAGCAATTCAAGGAGATCCTGAGACGGGTATAATCCTGTAGGAAGAATTATCCTTTATGGCTAAAGAAGGATATTTACTTCATTTTATCTAAAGATCTTATCTCTTTGAATAATTGAATTTTTCATTCTTCTTCTTTTTCCTTTCTCGTGATTGCTGGGTTGCGATAATGAAAAGATTGCAGCATCCAAACATAGTTCCCTTTATGGGTGCTGTAACCGAACCACCTAATCTGTCCGTAGTCAGAGAGCATCTATCAAGGTTTAGTATTTGCTACACTGCTGATTATAGCTTTATGTTGACTTACGTATAATCTCCAGAACCATTATTGTCTAAATATTGATGTGAAATTGCAGGGGAAGCTTTTATAGGCTTTTGCACAAACCGGTTCCCAAAGATGTGTTGGTTGGATGAGAGGCGTAGATTGAGCATGGCCTGTGATGTAACATCACCTCACCCTGCAGAAGAAGTGTGCCTTTGCTCCATTGTCTGACCGAGAACTTCTGTTATGTAAAGAAGGGCTCTGTTGGTAGGACGTAACTGTAAAAGTATGGTCCCAATGAGGTGCAGAATTCACTCCCGACCTCAAAATCCATCCGATGATATTATCTTGTGAACTTCCCGCTTCCTCGAACCGTAGAGCTTCACCCCCCACAGATATCTGTTCTAGGGGTTCTCTGAAATCCTACGAACTTTAGAATCCGGAAATATAATATATAATATGAAGGACACAGGTATGAGTACATAAGTTGAGATGGCCGAGTTGGTCTAAGGCGCCAGATTAAGGTTCTGGTCCGAAAGGGCGTGGGTTCAAATCCCACTCTCAACATTCAGCATATCAATTTTTCCCTCTAATTAGGGGGGTTTTATTTTTAATCCTCACTCTGAATTTTATATTTTCTCCACGTCAAATCTCACATTTTGAATGTCGTCAAAATAGCTTCCAATGAATTAATTTATTAGGAAGGTGAGGATATATAATGTGTTAAATTTAGGATTTAAAACTCTCATTATTAATATTTAAATACTAATAGCATATTTCATATTATATAATAATACACTATCCACTAAATTAATTAATTATTATTATACCACACACTAAAATATAAAATAATCGTGGAAATTTTAAATATGGAATAGTTGAATTCTAAAAAAAAATCATGCGAATTTTAACGCAAACGGGCTTGCGGAAAAGTTGAATTTCAAGCGTTGAAAATGGACACCGGTTGGTGAGAAAGGACGAAAAGCCACCCTGAACCACCCCCCAACACTCAGGCGCCATGGAGGCGCGTGAATCGAGGTTCCCGATCCATGAACGTAGGTGAAGAAGTAAAACCGACCCATTTTTTATTCTCAGAGCATTTCTCAATTATTAATATAAAATTGTTAAATTTAAATTTAAATTTAAATTATTTAAAATTTATTTATTTTATTGCAATCGATTAGGCGCTGGCCCTGGAATATCAGTGTGAATCTATTTAACAAAATCAAAGTAATGGCACTTCAAATTCAAAATAGGTGAGCAAGAATTTTGACCATTGTTTCCTGCGTGCTCAGCTCGCTCGACCCCGGGATTCCCCCCTTTCTCGCCGCCGGTAATTCGAACCGATGGTCAAGTCAAATCTGCGGAGGTTCCAATGATATTCAAAGGACAAACCAAAAATATCTTATGGCCCAACAGAATACCCTTTTCGACCCCGTCGAGAGCGAAATATTACGTGTCAGATGGGCTCAATTTTTTTGCCACGATTCGGCACGATAACCCCGCACGTGTCGCGGCGATGCTTGTTTATGCCGCTCTCCGTCATAGCTCTCCCGAGAGCGAGCTTTTTTGCAGGGAAGGAAATCGCTTCCCCTATCTCCGTTCTCCATTATGTTTTATTGGAAAATAAAACGACATCGTGGGGGTAAAATTGTAAAGGCATTAAAAATATCGGTCTAGATTTTCCAGCGGACCGAGGCCGCGGCAATCTGGATGCAGCCCACCTCTCTCTCTCTCTCTCTCTCTCTCTCTTATCTGATATATATATATATATTTATTTATATAGAACCTTAAGTAAGAGTCGCATTTCTTTTCTGCGTCCGTTCTGTATACTTGTGAGCCCTCCGACGACTCAAAACTTCTCTGTCTCTCTCGATCGTTCGGCAACTAATATCGCCATGTCGTGCTTCAAGAGCAAATACGAAGGTAACTCACTGCTCGGGCTTGATCATTTCTCGATCCCATGCTCCTCGGATTCTTGCCTGGATCTCATTTCTGGTTGCTTCAGTAGACCCTGTCTGCTTCGTTCTGTTCGCAGATGCTCTGATCGGTGTTTCTGCGCATCGTTCTCGGGTTTATTCGATTATGAAGTCCGTCAAATGAGTTTAGTTCAAGGAGTTTATGTTGCGTGTATCCAATATTCGGTAAGCCTGATTAGGATGAACGATCTAGTACTTGACCGTAGGTGACCGGGTCGTTTCTCGGGAATCTTTGATGGCTGATTAGTTGCACATCGCCTTTTTGCTGTGCCTTTGCCGATAATAAGCGAATACTTAATAGTAATATACGCCTAGATAACGGATTTGTTGAAAACTAGTTTTGTGATCCATTGTTGTGCACACTTCTGTACTGGATCTGTTCATTGCAGCTATCTATCTTGTTCTGGGTTCATCCTTTGTTGTCTGAAGATCGCTAGACAATATGCCAGTAACTTTTGGAGATCTTCTGGTTAATTTTACCATGGTTTCTAGATATTCTGCGACTTCACAAAGTGGGACGATTCTCATAAATCTAGAAATTAAAGATGCAACTGATGGGTGAATGATTCCATCCATCAAACGATAGTTTTGAAAAACTTCATAGTAGTGCCTCATGATAGGTTAATTTCTATACTTGTTTTTCATTACTTTCCAACAATTGCAACATCATTGAAGCTGCAGAACTTGGATCCTTTAAATTTCTTTGACTCTTTCATAAAGGATAAGTTTTGGACCGTAATGACTAAATAGATATGTGTACGTATAAAAAAATTGCAATTGGTCTAATAAAATGTATGTGTGATACAGATGAGCTCATTGCCAATGCTGCCTACATCGGCACTCCTGGGAAGGGTATTCTTGCTGCTGATGAATCAACTGGTACCATTGGCAAGCGGCTGTCCAGCATCAATGTTGAAAATATTGAGGAGAACAGGCGCAATCTCCGTGAGCTTCTTTTCACCACTCCTGGTGCTCTTGAATGCCTCAGTGGAGTTATCCTCTTTGAGGAAACCCTCTACCAAAAGACACGTGATGGTAAATTCCTTGACTTGGATTTTTCTTTTATCTTAAATAGTTTCTTCATTGAATTTTGGGACTAACGGGGTGACCAAATGTTTTCAAAATGCTGTATTCTATAAATACAGATGATGTTTTTAATCTCACAATCTGCTCTGAATTTGTACGAAACTTTTTATAATGCTTTCTTTAAATTTTCTCATTTCTTGCGAGTCTCTCGTGGAAATATGTTTCTTTTATACTTTCAATGGATTTTCCAAGTTGCATCTATGTTAGGTTTTTTGGGTATATGTCTTACTTTCAAAAGCTATGCCTCTGATAGGCTTTCTTGTTGATTATGGAATATTGGATGGCAATGAATGAACAATGAACCTGGATTGTTGCATTTCAGGCAAGCCTTTTGTTGATGTCCTGAAGGAAGGTAAGGTTCTCCCTGGTATCAAGGTTGACAAGGGCACCGTTGAGCTCCCTGGAACCAATGGTGAGACCACTACTCAGGGCCTTGATGGCCTTGGCGAGCGCTGCAAGAAGTACTATGCTGCAGGAGCCCGGTTTGCTAAATGGCGTGCTGTGCTGAAGATTGGCCCCAACGAGCCATCCCAGCTGGCTATCAATGAGAACGCCAATGGGTTGGCCCGCTACGCAGTGATATGCCAGGAGAATGGGCTGGTCCCCATTGTGGAGCCTGAGATCCTTGTTGATGGACCTCACAGCATTGACAAGTGTGCGGAAGTGACCGAACGGGTTCTTGCCGCCTGTTACAAGGCCCTGAATGACCACCACGTCCTTCTCGAGGGCACCCTCCTGAAGCCCAACATGGTCACCCCGGGATCTGATGCCACCAAGGTTGCCCCAGAGGTGATCGCGGAGTTCACTGTCCGGGCACTCCAGCGCACAGTCCCTGCCGCTGTCCCCGCTATTGTCTTCCTCTCAGGTGGGCAGAGTGAGGAGGAGGCCTCCCTCAACCTCAATGCCATGAACAAGCTCAAGGGAAAGAAGCCATGGTCGCTGTCCTTCTCCTTTGGGCGGGCACTCCAACAGAGCACCCTCAAGGCCTGGGCTGGGAAGGAGGAGAATGTACCGAAGGCCCAGAAGGCCTTTATCACCCGGTGCAAGGCCAACTCGGAGGCCACCCTTGGTACCTACAAGGGTGACGCGCAGCTTGGGGAAGGTGCCTCAGAGAGCCTTCACGTGAAGGATTACAAGTACTGAGAGCCGATGCCTCTTTTCCAGTTTTAGGTATGTGGTTTTTGGGTTCTGTTTGGAGCATTGAGAAAGCCTTGGCATGGGTGATGTTGGGTCCCCCATATGAGCTTGTGGGCTTGTTTTTAAATTTATGGAGTCTTTTCCTATTTAGGACTATTTCGTTTTCTTGCACATTTGCTGGTGCTCGCTTAAGTCTATTGCGGACTGGTGGCAGAGTAATAATAATGATCTGAAGAGCACATCTGAGTTTGATTTTTGTTGTCTTTGAATGGTTTTAATCCTCATGACCTTTTGTGGTCTCCGTGCCATTTTCTTTTCAACTGTATGGACAAGAATATGGATGCGGGATTCCAGCTTACAAGCGAGCTGGACCATCAAGCCACCATGGCTCATCCCCGGTAACACTCTTAAAGTTAAATGTTCGTGCGAAGGATGAATGATTCGACTGACATAGTTGTTGTAATCAAAATTATCTCCAGTGTGGACTGATATTCGAATGAGAACTAAGTGTTAGACCATTCAAAATCTCTTCCTTTTAGTAATAGACTGGAATGTGAAACGTAATCATCATCATGCTATTCGCTTTCGCTGGCGCGTCGGTTGCCATGATTTCATTGACCTATTCCGACATGGGCAATATAGGAATGCCCGCAAAATGTTGACGGGGACGGTTGAGATTTGTGTGGGCCGAAGGATTTGACAGATTTGCAATTTCAATGGCAGAACTGAGAAGTCGTTTCCGATCTTACACTCCGTACCTGGCTGGCTGGCTGGCTGGCTGGCTGGCTGGCTGGCTCCTTTTGCGTTTAAATAAGTGGCATACGATGAAACACGTTGTGCTGAATTGGTCCGATCCGACTGGGCACATAGCTCCAGCCCTTTCGAACACAGGGCGGTACTTCTGTGGTCTGGCCGCCGCTTTCAGACCGCCTGCTGCGTGATCTGCTGAAGCGATGCATCGCGGATCACCGGTGCGTAATCCCTCCTCCCAAGAACAAACACCTCTCCTGCAACGTCACGGCTGATTTCGTTTTCTGCAATTAAACCTCGTCATTTCCTTCTTATTTCCGTCTCTTTTCCGATAGTTCGTCTGCATCGACATGAGTCGTACGATACTGCAGTAACTACAGACGTCTTCAGCTGCTCTTGGTTAAGTCCGAATCGTATCTTTAGTTCTTTATTTTTTATAAAAAAAATAATGGCAGGGTTTTTATCTTTAATTTGTTTATCGGGAAGAATCTTGCGATACATCTCATCTGCAGATGACGACTGATCAATTGCAGATCAATTACGTTTTTAATTCTCTGATTTCCCACTACCTAACCTTATATTGATTAAGAAAGATCCTTCCCTTTCAAGTTTCACGTTTTAGTACCCAAAAGACGAGTCTTTGAATAGAACCAACTTGTTAGGTTATGACACACAAAGAAAATCGGATCCTCCCAGGTGGAACCTGAGCAATTGATTGTGATATTTATGTATAATGAATATAATTAATCAGTGGCGCTTTCAGTGGAGGTGTAACTCCAGACTTTATTCACATTAATAATCATCAATCCGTGCGGTTATACATATGAATATGCATACATGAATAAATGGATGTTGCGTCCAGGGAGGTCAAACGTGGAGAAGATCCTCTGTGCATTAATTCAGACCTCTATTTAAGCCCCGGAAGGGCCGGAGAAGAAGCCTGCAAGACTTACGGCATTGGCATTGCTCTCTCCTTCTCTGTTTGTCGGTCTCAAACAGAAAGTTCTGGCCCAGGCTTTTTGCTTCCATGGCTCCTTCTATGCGGTCGACATCTGATGAGCTCGCCATTGACAGGTAATCGATCTGCCATTAAGTTCTTCTTCTGCTTCCATTTTGCTTCTACAGTGCATCCCAAACCTTCCAGCCAGAAGTAGAACACGCTTATGTGTTCATTGAAACATGAATTCTTGGGATCCGGATTGTGCTTAATATCCGAAACGCTTCTCTGATAATGGCGCTGTTAATGTGATACGATGTTAAGCGGCTGCTAGGATATGCAATAAATGTGCTTCTTCATCCTGTCATGCTTACATGTTCTATGGAAATGACAGCAGTGGCAATGGTGAGAAGTATGCTGATGTGAACTGGGATGAGCTTAGGTTCTCCTTGACCAAAACCGATTTCATGTATGTGATGAAGTGCTCCATTGGGAAGAACTTCAACGGAGGCTGTATCATTCCCTACGGGAACATTGAGCTCAGCCCTTGTTGCACTCTCCTCAACTATGGACAGGTAGAAGGAAGCCTCCCCAAAATCTCTTTAACTTGTTTCCATCCTTTAACCTGAATATACAGTGTGCAAGCCTCCATTCTTGTGAGAGATCTAAGTGCATTATGCGGTACTTTGGTGGGCTCTGTAGAACTCTCTACCCGAGAATCTGAGATTGCTTTCTTCTTGTTCATTAAGGGGCTGTTTGAGGGGTTAAAGGCATACAGGAAGGAAGATGGGAAGATCCAACTTTTCCGGCCAGACCAGAATGCTCTTCGTATGCAGGCAGGGGCTGAGAGGCTCTGCATGCCTTCGCCTTCCGTGGAGCAATTTCTTGACGCCGTCAAGCAGACCGTCCTCGCCAATAAGCACTGGGTATATCACATAAATCTCGCTCGTGAAGCTCTCTTTATTTCTTCAGCGTGCAGTAGTATTATTCTCCTTGTATTCATGGAAAGTGCCCTGTATGAAATATGATTCTTGCGAGATTTAAATCAGGTGCCTCCACCAGGAAGAGGATCAATGTACATTAGACCACTGCTGATGGGCATGGGACCTGCTCTGGGCCTCGGTCCCTCACCCGAGTACATGTTCCTAGTGTTTGCCTCTCCGGTCGGGGATTATTATCATAAGGTGATAAACATCGCCATCACCATAATTGCTTCCTCTCATTTCGATTCCTGAAATCAGGAGCAGATAATGTGTAACAGCTAAGATTGGGTTCAATATTCGACGTTCTAGGGTCGGAAATCTATGAACCTACTTGTCGAGGACAAGCATCACCGAGCCTCCCATGGCGGGACTGGAGGCATCAAGACTGTGGCCAATTACTCACCGGTAATTAGGCCAACGATTATGTGCTCCCTATTACTGTAGGAATTAACCAAACACTTTGTGTCCTTGTGATATCCGTCACATAAATGAGAGTATCTAAACCACACAGGTTTTCAACGCGCAAGCTCGTGCAAAGGCTCAGGGGTTCTCGGACGTGTTATTCCTGGATGCTGCAACAGGGAAGTACATCGAGGAGGTTTCCGCATGCAATATCTTCATAGTTAAGGTATCTATCTTCAGGAGAAAAGCTCCCTGACAAAATATTAAGCCAAGCATTTCTGCAATCTGCTTTGGATGTATGCACGTGCCAGTATTTTTCTACTCGTGGTGAAAATGTTCATGATCTGCATCCCCCCTCTCTAATATAAACTTCCTTTGACATCTTGATGTCTTGCAGGACAATGTGATCTCAACTCCAGAAACCAGCGGAACGATTCTCCCTGGAATCACGAGGAAAAGCATAATCGAGATAGCTCTCACCCTCGGTTATAAGGTGACCTAACTCCCTTGCTGTGTTCAAGCATGTCATAAAACTCAAAAAACTTTCGATTGCTTGCTGTTCTTATAACCAGAAATAGTTTACCGTTCCGGCTCATATGGCAGTCCTGTGTCTCGAACTAATCTTGACAGGTCGAGGAGCGCCTCATCCCAGTGGAAGAGCTCCTGGATGCTGATGAAGTCTTCTGCACAGGAACAGCAGTTGTGGTCACTCCGGTCGGCAGTGTGACTTGTCTGGGCAGGAGGTACTTAACTGAATTCGCGGGCATCTTCCTAATCTTTCCGTAACCTCTCACTTTCTGATGGCAGGGTTGAATACAAGCCACAGGGTGAGACTCTCGGTCAGAAACTGTACGAAACTCTGACGGGCATCCAGGCGGGTCGGATCGAGGACAAGATGGGATGGATGGTCGAGGTCAATTAGGATCGAAGTTTATTGCTCCCGAATCCATAGCTGTGGATTGATTATTGCGGTAACTTGTTCGTCCGTAGCATCTACTGTCTTTTTTTTTCTTATCCACGGGGGCCGCCTGTTGCTATTTGTCATCGGACAAAGTGATCACGATCCATGGTACAATTCAATCTCCTCTCTGGTTCCATATCTCATTCCTCCGATTTCATGTAGAAGAGTGAGTGACTGCCGGCGATTATGCCAAATTCTGATGAAAAGCATAGGCAGACATGACTGGAGGTTTTCGAACTCTGATGGTGTCGTTAAAGGTCGCCGGCGACTATGCCGAATCGAGAATGCCGTTCACCTAATGATCTAACCATGTCGGGCTGAACGTAGAACGGCGCACGTGGAATTGCATTAGGAGTTGCGCCTTTCCACATAAAAGACGGATGGAAGGTAGCACTAGTGCTCCAATATGTCCCGACTTTTATGTCTAGTCACCATCACCAATTCGGTTAACTTTTTCACTTGAATTAATTCAAACTTGTTCCTCAATTTTTCCACATAGCCATCTCTATTGAGACGGCTTGCTGTTGATCTAGAAATTTTTAATTAAAAAAGAAAAAGAATTTATCGTTTTCTTGATCCGATGATATGCTGAATTTCATCGATCGTACAAGTGACCTGCAAAGACAGGCGATATATATATATATATCTATAATATTATTGCTATATTTATCGGAAGGCATCGGGAACTGGCAGCTGCCACCGACCCCAGCTCGGGTAGCCACCCGCAAACATCCGCTGTCCGCGGGTCCACGTGTCCAACGTTGCCAGAAATCTGGTCTGCTGTCCCTCCACCTGCTCCCCGGGGTCGGGGCCTTTAACAGTCGTTCCTTCCCCCTTCCTTCTCTCTCACTCTCTCCCCTGTCAGCCATAGCCTTCCACACTTGCACAACTTTTTTCACAGCTCACCTCTGCGTATTACTGCGGCGCAGATGGCTGTATGAAGCTCATTGACACCTCACCGGTCACCCCTACTCTCCCTCCCTCTCTCTCTCTCTCTCTCTCTCTCTCTTACACTCTCAAACGGTCATTCATTTCAGTGATCTTCAGTGAAGATCAAGACATACAGTTGGAGGCCCGGAGGTCCCATTACCGGCGGCAGTGACGATAATTGGAGGCGATAATTCATATTATTTTGTGCTTTTTTAGATTGACGGGTTATCGCCTTCTGGCGGATTCTGAATTCAGCTGTGCTAGACTGCGGGATATCGATTGGGGCATTCTCAGAACCCTCGACAAGCTTCTTTGAGACTTCATATCACCGCTGAGGTGGATTTGGTTTAGTTCGGGATTGCAGGCCTTGTTCCTCGTTCCTCTCCTGATTGTTGAAGACGAAGAGAGATAACTAAGGAGGTGTCTGGTAATTGGGGCTCGTTGGTCTTTGGGCTAGAAGCAGAGGTTGGAGGAGACAGGGGAGCGGGTGGACTGGGGATTTTGCTTATTCGATTATCGAGCTAGAAGCTGAGGTGGACTAGGGTTTTGCTGGGAGGCTGAGCGGGGGAAGAGGAAGCAGAAGAAGGCAGCTTTTTGGATGGCCGTGGAATACCGCTGCTGTGATTCCAACTTCTTCATACATATTGTGATAGTCTTCCTGCTGGTTCTATTTGCGGGGATGATGTCTGGACTAACCCTAGGGCTCATGTCAATGAGCCTCGTCGATCTCGAAGTCCTTGCGAAGTCGGGGACTCCAAAAGATCAAAAACATGCAGGTGAGCGAATCTATCTGTTTATGGTTTCTTTTTTTAATATAAAAGAAGGTAGCTTTATGAGTTGGGCATGTTGTTTGATTGCCTACTGGGGTCTTTTAATTGATTAATTAAATACATTGTTCCTTTTTAAGTAGGACAATGTCTCTTCATCTTAAAAAGGAATGATTTGCCAACTAATTGGATCAAATTTTCGTAATGGTGATAGCAGAAGAACTATGATTTCACTTTTGAAGGGGCAGGGTTTTAGGATCATGTAATCGGCCTTCCTAATTTCTTATTACTTGTCCTCTTCGGTCTATTCTAATGAAGCTTCATGTTTAATACTAATTGGCATAAGCAGCACACTTCGCAGGAAAGGATGTGATGTCGAGTCTCTATTTTCGTTACTTTTTCTCTCTGCTCTGTTATCATCTTTTTTGAAGTGAATTCCTGTATTGTAGAGTTGTAAAAACAGGGATGGCAGTACGCGACATTGTAGTGTTTGAGGGAATGCATTGCAGGATGGATGGCTTTGAAGAACATAGGGACCACATGGAAATATACTTGCAGGGAATTTAGATTTTGGTGTAACATGGATGAAATTTGATTTTGAGTATAAAAAATCATGACGAACAGAAGAAGAAACTGTGGATTTTCCCTTTTTGGTGGATAGTTTTGCCCAAAATTTCAGTCTGAACATTAAGGACAGAATTTTGAGGGTAGAAAGGATGTTATGACGATTCAAAAGTGGGTAATAATCTTTTATAGAGTGAGCGATTATGCTTAAGCAAAATTGAAATTTGGATGTGTTCCTTTTGGCTGAAGATAGTAGCTTGTCTTTTGATTTGATGGTGGAACTCTTAAGATGAGGCTGCTCTGGCCCCTATACTAGTGGTGGTTTTGATTGATTTGGTTTAAACTCAGATCTTGTGTCATTTTCCTACATTAACATGTTCACTCCAGATAGCTTCTTTTGTCTTTTCAAAGTGAGTTTTGCATTTACATGTTTCCACGGTTCATAATATGTGTAGATACACTTGTCAGCTACATATTGATTGCACTTGTCATATGTGGCAGCTAAGATACTACCAGTCGTCAAAAATCAGCACTTGTTGCTTTGCACCCTACTTATATGCAATGCTGCTGCCATGGAGGTAAGTTTCATTCAATTATGTTTTTGAAGCTGTTCTCCTTAAAAGATATTAACAGTCATTGGCATTCTATCTCTCAGGCACTTCCCATCTTCCTCGACAGTTTGGTGTCTGCATGGGTGGCTATCCTGATATCCGTGACATTGATTCTTTTGTTTGGAGAGGTGAATGATCCATTTTATTCCTCTTATTATAATTTCATTCTCCTGGATGAATAGCCTTAGTAGAAAAGTTTGGTGAATGAAATTAGTAGGATGTGGGCAGAGATTTGTTTGCAGTCATATATGGCAAGTGGACAGTCACCCCATAGAGCCATGCAGCTCAGTTGCACTTTGTCATGAATAACTGACCTTTCTGATATAGAGTCAGTATATTCAGATAAATCACATTCTACCTCACATCATCATGCATGTGTAATTTATGGATCTAGTTTGGCAAAAAAAATAGCCGTGGCTATTTATTTACTTTCATCATGATAAATTTCAGATTTAATTTTTGGGTTGTATGAATTTAATAATTGATATCTTTTTGTGTGAACAGATCATTCCGCAGTCTGTTTGCTCACGGTATGGTTTGGCAATTGGTGCTTCTGTGGCTCCGATAGTCCGTCTTCTTGTTTGGATCTGTTTTCCTGTTGCATATCCAATAAGCAAGGTTACCAGTTTTTTTTTTCTGTTTGGTCCCAAAGTATTCCTGGCTAAGGATGGTTACATATGGTTCTTATATTATTTGTGATTTGCTAATTTCATCAGCTCTTGGACTTTGTATTGGGCCATGGACATGTAGCTCTCTTTCGCAGAGCTGAGCTGAAGACACTCGTTGACTTGCATGGCAATGAGGTAGGGCTGTCATAGTGTTCTTTTCCATCTATTCCAAAGTGAATGACAAAGAAATCTTTTAGAGGTGCAATAGTATTGTTGGACCCTAAGGTTTTTCCCATTGTTATGACACCTTGAAGACTTTGACATGATACATTGCGTGCTTTCAAATTTTCCTCTTCTATATACTGCACCTCATCTAGAACCGGAAGTGGCTTTATAATTGGTGATGTTTGCTTTCATGATAGCAACATGCATTTACTCTTACTTCCTGATTATATTAAAATCCGCTGAATGAATTGCAAGCTTTTCCCTTTCTTGCTTCTTCTTTGTTTTCCTTCTTGTTTTAGACAGACATTTTTTTGGCAGGCTGGAAAAGGCGGAGAGCTGACACATGATGAGACAACAATCATTGCTGGAGCACTTGAACTAACAGAGAAAACAGCAAGTGATGCCATGACTCCTATATCAGATACTTTTGTTATTGACGTCAACGCCAAGCTGGATAGGTCCCTACATCTTATGATGTCTTTGGTTTGTTTGCTTAGAACTAGCATGGATGTCTTTTCTTAAGTTACGCTTAGTGTATAATTTCACATCTGCAGGGAGTTGATGAGCATGATTTTGGAGAAGGGACATAGCAGAGTCCCAGTGTACTATGAACAATCTATTAACATCATCGGGTTGATTCTGGTTCGCCCTTTCTTATCCGGAATACCTCTATTCCTTTACCTTCATCACTCTGTGCCTGTGGCTAATTTTCTAGTACGCTGATATGCTAAAGTTTTTGTGCTATTTAACTACTTGTGCCTGTGTTATTTGTGATAGTGGCCTGTCTTTCTATGTTTATATGATCTGTTGATCCCAGGTAAAAAACTTGCTAACTGTCCACCCAGAAGATGAAATGCCGGTGAAAAATGTCACCATCCGGAGGATCCCAAGGTCAATTTTCATTGCAGAAATTGCTTGTCTACTTAAGTTGATAACGATAGAGGAATTTCCTTTTCATCCATTTTGATGGTTTTTTTACGGATACAGAGTTCCAGAGACGATGCCGCTGTATGACATACTGAATGAATTTCAGAAAGGCCACAGTCACATGGCGGTTGTTGTAAGGCAGTCTAATAAGAGAGAGGATCACTCTGCTGACAACAGCAATCGTGATAGTAAGTTCATGTTCAGTATTGTACATAGGCCATGAACTGCTTTAGCTGTTAATTGATCATATTATTGATCTGATGGAAAAGTAGGTACGCTGACAGATTTGAAAGTAGATGTTGATGGTGAGAGACCGTTACAAGAGAAGATATTGAAAACAAAGAGATCTCTCCAGAAGTGGAAGAGCCTCTCAACTGGTGGGAACAACAACTCATATCGTGGAAACACTCCGAGGAGTAAGAAGTGGACAAATTACATGTATGCAGATATTCTCGAGATAGATGGAAACCCCCTCCCAAAGCTTGCGGAGGAAGAAGAGGCCGTCGGCATAATAACGATGGAAGATGTCATTGAAGAGCTATTGCAGGTATGACCTTACATCACTTAGGCACGACTTTTGTTAAGCCAGTCCCGTCTACCGAATCTCGAGCTTGTAATTTGAGATGGGATGTTTAGGTGGTGATTGATCTCATGGCCACGATCCTTTTTCTTTCGACAGGAGGAGATCTTCGATGAGACGGATCATCATTATGAAGACTCATGACAGGAAGAACAGGTCTTGCGTATGGATGTTTACTTGAATTTGTAGTCCTTTTCAGTGGCACCAGAATGTTGCACAGTTGAAAACTAAGCGGAGGGTTCGTCGGATTTGAAATCAAGTAGAAGGTGCTGAACCATGTAATGCTGAGTACTCTGTCTGTAATACTAAGATGATGCATAATCTGAAGGGGAAAGAAGCTGTAGGAGTTTGCAGAGTTGTGTATATGCCTCATCAACTTCCAGGTGCCAGTCCTTAGATCATTTTGTACAGCCTTCGGATATGAAGAGAAACTGTTGCTTGAAATGTGCCTCCATCCCAGTTTTGTGGCAGCGACCATATTCGTGGACTCGAGCATACTCGCACATCTTGTTCAATTTGCATCAGAGTTGCTCAATCTCAACAGAGACCATCATCAGCTTGTGAACTGTTACAATACGGATCCACTCGGGTGCAGAACCTCCCGAAATCACAACTCACTTTGAAGAAGAAAATGATGTATTCACTCAACTCGGATATGAAAGTGCTATAGATTACCCTGTCCACCGTCAAACTATGATTGCTCTCAGAGGATCACGAGCTTGTCTTGGCTGAATCCAAATACCATGTTATATTATCAAATAGGCTTCACTTCCCCGGGCCAACTTCAACATCCTATGCCACCAAGTAACTCATCGAGCAAAGACGACCTGTTGGTCGTTTAGGTGGTTCGGTGATTCTTTAATTCTATTTGATGCATTCGAATTTACGTCTGGTGTTCTAACCAAACAAACTTGCACGTCTACGTGCTTGCTGTACATTGCACGCCATCGCTACGCCTAGCTAGCTTACAGGGGAACCTGACAAAAACTAGCTCAGTTACACTTCAAGTGAGCGTCCTCGACCTTGGGCACCTCCACCTCCCCGGCCACGTCGCCCCTCTCCCCACTCACGATCCGGCCCTCCTCCTCCTCCTCGTCCACGTAGTTGGGGTTGCCCTCGTCGAGCACCGGTGGCGCAGGGTACAGCTCATTGTCGGCGAGATTGTCGGGGCCCTCCCATGTGAAACGCCCACCGTGGCCGGACTTGGGGGGCGGGCGGCGGATGCCGATCCCATCGGTGGGGTGGCGGTCCATTCGGTGGATGCCCTTGTCGGCGAGCTTCTTCTCGATGTGCCGGAGGGTGTCGATGTTGTGGGTGCCCACCTCCGCCTTGGAGACCCTCTTCCTGCCCTCCACGTCGCGGCTCACCGCCCTGAACGTCACGGTCTCCTCCTTGTGGTCTATCGGCTCCATCTACTCTCAGTTTCCTCTGAACGATTCCCGCTGTGGAGGAAGGCTGAAGGAAAGGCTCTACTTATGGAGTCTGTGTAGCTGGAGCTGGAAAGTTGTTGGGTCGGTGGCTGTGTTATTGTCTTGCACTCGGATGAGCTGACGGGCTGCTACGTGCCATCTGCCTATGATCCTCCCCACATTGAAACAGTAGATCGACAGTTTGAGCCAGGATCATGAGAGTTGATCAAAATTTCAAATAAATATCACATGCATAAATCTACAGTGCGAAGAAATCTTTGCTAGCAGGCCCCTTAATGTGCTTGATTTACTCGCACTGAGATTGAGCACGATCCCTTGTTTTCACTCGAATAGGGAGTACCCGACCGGCCGATGCTGTGTGTCGGGTTCAGCTGCATTAGAAGAATGAGCTACCCCACGCGCGTCTGATTCGATCAGAGGTTTCACATTTGGGTGACGGTTCCCGAGGCCGCCTTCTTCCAAGTATTATGCCTAACATTGCGAGGTAATGACGTAATGTGGTTTCATAGGTTTAGCATCTTACGACACAGCATCGGCGTCTAATTAGAGTAGGACACGAATAGACATCTTCACTACGGCCTACTATTGAGCCCAGTCGCATGGGGACTTGTACTGGGGCCCAATTTCAAAGCCCATTATTGCTCCTCTTGGGAACGGCCAGCAGCGGCTCGTACTTCCTCATGGTCACCCCGAGCCTATCCCTCATGTCCACGGCGTTCGCATCCATCCTGCTATCCAACTCCCAGTCGAACTCGTGGAGCAGCGAGCCGAGAAGGAGGTGGAGCACCCGCTGGGCCAGCGGCACGCCGGCGCACATCCTCCTCCCCGCCCCGAAGGGGATGAACTCGTAGCTCTGGCCCTTGAAGTCCAGCTTCGAGCCCAGGAACCTCTCGGGCGTGAACTCTAGCGGGTCGACCCACACGTCGGGGTCCCTCCCGATGGCCCAGGCGTTCACGAAGACCTGCGTGTTCTCGGGTATGTGGTAGCCCATGAACTCGGTGTCCTCCCTGGCCCTCCGGGGCACCAGGAACGGGATTGGCGGGTGCAGCCTCAGGGTTTCCTTGACGACAGCCTGAAGGTAGGGGAGTTGCTCGACGTCGGACTCCTCAAGCTTCGTGGTCAGCCCGACAGTTCGATGTAGCTCTGCCTTGGCCCGGTTCATGGACTCGGGGTGAAGCAAGAGTTCGGTCAGCGCCCACTCGATCGTGCTACTCGTGGTTTCTGAGCCGGCCATGAATAGTTCCTGCGAACAAATGAAGTGGCGGATGTCGGGAAAGGATCCATTACAGAGAGCAAAGTTCCGTCCACGTGAGGACAACATAGGACTTTTCACAGATTGTTCCTATGATTGGCTCAGCTGTAGGACGACACTGTACTTCTACGAACACTTATTTCGGAGAAAAGATTACCAAAAATTGATTTTGAGTAAACATCACTAACCAGTACGAGGATGTGGAGGTCGTGGTCCGGGATTTTCACGGGCTCGTCCTTCCCGTTGCCCTCGAACTCGATCAGCACATCCAGAAAATCCTTCTTCCTCCTCTTGATCACACCGTCTTCCTTCTGTTCCTCCAAGCGCTCCTTGACGAACATAGAGGCGATCTCGAGCGCCTTCCCGAGGTCCCTCTCCATCTTCTTCCTCAGCCCTTGAGGGTCGAGCCGCCTCAGCCAGGGGAAAAGGTCGACCACGTTCGCGTGCCCCGTCCACTCCATCAGTCCGGTCATCGCGAGGAAGAACTCGGAGCCCACCTTCGATCTCGGGTCCAGCAGGTCCCGGGACAGCATCAGGTTCCCGAGCAGGTTGAACGTCATCAGGAACACGTAACGGGCGACGTGGACCCCATGACCGGGCTTCAACTCATGGGCCGCGTCCTCCACCCATCTCACCATGTCGTCGACGCACTTCCGGCGGATGGAGGCTGTCTCGTTGAGCCTCTTGCAGACCAGCATGTCCACCGTGACCAGCTTCCTGAGCACTCGCCAGTAGGGCCCGTAGGGGGCCAGGGCCACCGAGCCCTTGTGGTAGCCGTGGACCCGCATCAGCTCCGTGATCGTGCGCTCGGCAAAATGGATATCGTGGTACTTGAAGAATTCCGTGGCTGCCTCTGCCGAGAGGATGGCCATCGTGTTTATCGACCCGAGCCGCAGCCAGATGACGGGGCCAAAGCGGCCTCTCATCTGCGCGAGCGTCCGGTGGGGCATCGGTCCCAGGGAGAACAGATTGCCGAACACCGGCCATCCCGTCGGCCCCGGAGGGAGCCGACGACCTGCAGCGGCCTTCCTCCGGCATAGCCGGAAGAGAAGACATAGGACCAGAGAGAGGAGAAAGATCGGAGCCCACTCCGTGTACATGTTGGCAATACCAAGACGAACGATGAGCAACCGAGTTTGTCCTCAGCTTCCTCTCGTATCTTGTTGGGAACGGGAGCCAGTAAAGGAACGTGCAGCCGAGTCGAGTCAGCTACGCAAGATGTCGATTGGAAGATTTTTGAAATGAGTTGAGAAATCTCGAGATCCCCAACTGCTGCATGGGCTCCTTCGTATGCTCCCACTTATCGGCCGACTGCTGCTGAGCTATTTTTGGGTAATAGACCAACCAGAACTTTTGATGTGGCTTCTTCTTCCATCGGTCCCAGTTTCCTTTCTCTTCTACTCCGCCGCCTGCTGCTGCTGCTGCTGCTGCTGAATACATTATACAGGACTGAGGAGGTCTCGCATGACAACGCACAGGGTCCAATTTAGATTACTTCGAAGACCCGGCTCGATTCCGATGCATGCGTTGATAACTATATGCGGTATCGGTCAGTCTCAAAAATGGATTGATTGTCCCACTTGATCGAGAGATAGAGTGAAATCGAACGGCTATTTCTCAGTTCAAGACCATCGCGGTCCTTAATGGTCTGGCATTTTGTACTTTGTCTCCTTTCCTTCCCCTCCCCCACCCTTCTGTGCTCGAAATTATTGTACTCTCAGCTGCTGGCCGGGCCACCGTCGATATCATTCACTGAACCCTCCAGCAATCGAGAAAATGCGACAAGTCCGTGTATGTCGTCGCAGCCCTTCAGCTGACGTGGGGCCCAGAATTTCAGTATTATTTGTATGTTAGTGCAGTGCTTGCACTGTAGACAGACACATGTGGGCCGCGGTCAGCGCCGGGTGCCCCCTCTAAGAATAAAATAGATTCAATCATATGAGGTGCATTATCAATTATTATATGATCTCATATGTATACTAAAATGGACAAACTTATTTGCACTCAATAATTCATAAAAATTTATAAATTCGTCCAAGATGCACCCATCAAAAAAACCCTTAAAATATGAAGTATGGTGTTACCGTACAGTCGGTCCAACAGAACTATAATTAATGTAATACCTAGTGGCCTTTTTTTTTTTTTATGAAGCTCATAAATGTCATTAAATGTCAAACCGGTCACCACTGTCGACACAGAGGTTGGATAAAACTCAGCAACAGTCAGCACGGGTCGCTCGTCGTGGGAGATGCGACCTGGGACAGATCAATGTGAGAACTGGATTGATTGATTGACTGATCAAGCCGGAGTCCTACCGTTAGGAGATTTAACCAATGATGATCCTCCGCCGAATTCTCTTCTCTTGGATTGCGAGATGCAATACTGACAGCTCCATCACCTCAGCAATGGGACACGTATCCAACCTGAAGGGAACATTACCAGACGAATCGAATGATTGATGCTCGGCAGTGAGATTGACAACGTAACACCATTCAACACCAGCTTTTTTTAGCTACATTCGACAACCTTATAATTTTTTTTTTAGTAGCTCTTCGTGTCTGACATGCATCGCATGATCTCTATCCAGTTTGACCTAATAAAACCATGCAGTCAGTCTCGACCTAAATCTAGCGTGTACTTGCATGACGATATATGAGTTATTGGTCTGATTGCCAGACCTCTCGAGCTGGTTCCTCCATTAAATTACTAATGCTTATCATCATCATCATCACCATATTATTACTGTTATGATTTGCTTCTTCCACTTGAGCAACTTGGTCAAGAAGATTCCATTGGCAAAGTCAATCAGGCCGAATACCGAATTCCAAGCTGTCGGGTTTTTCCTTAACCTTAACCACCCACGATGACATTTTCCCTACCGAGATATTTCTTCTTTTTGGGACCCTGTCGTATAGCTTACCCTCGAAGGTTGACTATCCCTTTTTTTTTTCTTCTTTAATTTCTGTTGGCAAGCAAACGAGCGTGTACCCACTTGGAGAAACTAGGGCTCATCTCAGGTCCAAATGGTCAGGCCAGGCTGATGCTCAAACTCAACCCGATTTACTACAAGTTCCTAAGGGCAACCCTGAGATCCTCCGGCCTGCGATTGTCGGCGCAATTCGAGTGCAACCATGGTGCCGAGTGACACTACTCCGGTAAGCTGAGAGGCACGGTGTGGCGTGTTCTTCCAGCCCGTCCCAAATTCCACGGACTTGGGCCGGGCTCGAAGAACCTCTCGGGCTGGAGCTGCATAGGGTTCTTCCAGGTCATTGGGTCGAGCCCGATGGCCCAGGCACTGTCACGGTCCACCTTTCTCCTCCGGCATCGATCTGGTAGTTCGTTTGAGATACAAAACTGTGTGGGAGTTCCCCTGGACTAGACTTTACTAGGTGACAGCCCCTGCTGCGCCGTGCCATTTTCCCAGTCAGAACGACAGGAATCAACCCGTTCCAGCTTTGCAGCGATTAGATAGGACATCACTTTATACACAATCCCGTCCTTTGACCATAATGTTAATAAATCGAGTGTCCCGACTCTCCCCTCGAACATGTTGCTGGGATATATGAGGTCGCTCTCCCACAATCCGGTCAAATGTACGGCGATGCTGCTATCAACTTTTAAGTAACACACAATCGTCCCAGATGTAAACCGGTTCCTGTGTGCTCCCGATTGAACTCTTTTAAGTCCCACGTACTCTAAAAGGGGAATGGGAATAAGCCCCCGTGTCTCGGAGGCTGAGGAGGCGATAATTCATGTACCGATCCAGCATTGCCGACCCAAGTGGGTGACAACTATGAAGCACATGGCTGGACTTGGAGTAGTCCTCAGTCCAATCCGTCCACTTCAGCTTCGATTTTATTATTATTATTATTATTATTATTATTATTATTTTCCCCTATCAAGAAACTTCTCATACTTGACTGCTTCGTGGGGGAGGAGGGGGGGGCATTTTTCCGTTTCCCAACAAACTCCAATTATGTGAATTTGGTCGTTCAAATGGCTTCGTTGAAATATCAATCGGCCATCCAAACTGTAGACAGTGGACTTCCCTTCACTTTTTCGCCCCCTTTAATCGACGCTACCGAAGGCATGATTGGATTGGACTGAGATGGGGAAATGGCGCGGAATCACGACGCGAATCCCGCCTTCCTTCTCACTCGCCCCTTCATCATTTCACCCTTTTCTCCCCCCCCTTTCCCTTTCCCCCTACCTATATCCCCACTGTTCAATCGTCTCGAGTCCTCCTTTTATTAGGCGAAAATTTCATATTCAAACCTCACATCATAAATGGTATAATTTTAATCGATGATGAGCTTATTTTACTTGAATTTAGACTTCTCAAAAATCCCCTATACCCTTAAGTTTTTTTATGAGTCATAACGAGAAATTAAAAAAAATTTACAAGAAAGACTAACGTTTATGTAGATTTTTCTTACGATCGTATTAAACTTTTATTCTTACCGGATGATTCAGTTCGGTCCATATTTAATTGCAATTAAAAAAAGAAATTTGATTTGCATAAAATAAAGCTGAATCATTTCCCTCGCTTTATGCTGAACAAAGCGCTGAGCCCTGCGATCTTTTGCTTTTCTTTCTTTCTTTCTTCTTCTTCTTTTTTTTTACCCCGCACTTTTTCCCTTGGGCCATCTTGCATGGAAATTATGGGTAAGGCGTCCACACAGATGGGCCCACGTGGGGACAGTTGGACCAGCGCACACACACACACACACAGGTCAATTCTCACCTTCCTTCGCTTTTCTTTTCTTTTTTTTTTTTTCCACTTCGAAAGCGATATTAGAAATACGAGAGTTGATGAGTCTTGCTCCTCGTCTTTCTTCCTGTCGGTTCTAAGTTTACGGTCTGTCTCTCTCGGCCAACAGGCTCTCCTGTCTCCTTCATTCGATCTCTTCTTGTTCATATCCCATCATCATCAGTCCGTGAGCTGGTCTTCATACCGTAAAATGAGAGAGCGGACATCTACAGGACAGATGGAAAGACCAAACAAGATTGACTTCATTATATAGATATATATAGTCCATAAATTTAATATAAGATTTCAATCATTTTCAAATTTAAGGGAATAATCATCCCATCACCCATCTTCTCTCAGATAAATACTCTTTACTGTCTACGAAATGAAAAAGGGAGTCAAAGTTTGCTTTCCCTTTTTGGATAATTTGGTAGATTTTCATTCATCAACCAACTGTTCCACGAGGATAGGTAGTGGCATGCATGGTGGCTGTGCTTCGTCTCTGGGGCGTCACAGGGAGCTTCGGAGTCTGGGCAGTTTTCCTTTTCAGGGAAACCTTGCCCTTTGTTCTTTTGCTGTACCTCTTAATTAAATGAAATTGCAGGGTGGGGGAGAAGTCATCACCAGAATGGGGCCTCCAATGTGACCTTAACCGCTCTAGATCATGGCCATCCCTGGAAAGCTCAGTGCAGGTAGGGATCTCGAGGTCAAGGGATCGAGAATCAGAGTAATAGGCTAACGAGGAAGACCAAGACGATCGAGAACATGTCACAGGTCCTATGACATGCCCGGCTTGGTTTAAGGGCAACAACGACTGAAGGGGTTTTGGAGGAAGAATGGGCAAGCTGTACGTTAGGCAGATCTTACGGAATCGAAGTGATAAAACTTCTGATTTGGAGGTTGAGGCTCATCCATCGCCGGGAAGAAGGGAAAGGGGAGAGGAAATCAATCAAACAAGTTAAAGCAGCTCCTCCCTTTTCTCTTTTTTCTTTCTTTTCTTTTCTTTTCTTTTCTGCTATAACAGTGTCGATATGTAGAGCTCTGACAGTGATTATTTTCCTTCTGTAATGCTTCGGTGGTTCTGCGGTATCCCATGTTACCATACATGGTTATGGCGAAAACGGGTATGGGATCGGGGCCTTGTTTCCGATTAGATCTGAAGACTCTGAGAGCAAAGCATGCCTACTTCTATGGATGTGATCAGTAGTAACTGAGTATGAGTTGGACGACCTTGACACTTGTTCACCTAGCAAGAAGTAGCCACTTTATAGGGACCAACTGGCAGAAGAATCACCCAAAAAGTAAAAGCTGTCGGGATAAATTTGTTTGTTGAGCTGGTATCTTCATAATATTTTAATTTAAAATTTTATAAATAAGAAAAAAAAGTTATTATATTTTTATTTGTTAACTCATTGATAACTAATTAAATATGAATTTAAATTAGTTATATCTAATAAATTTCTAGATAAACAGAAGCACTCGTGATCGTATCAATAATAATATCTCATAATTAATTTAGGTTAAGAATGAGTGACCATAAAAGCTTGTATATATTTATTTAAATTAATTTTAATAAAATATTAGATATTATCCCCCTACTCACCAAACAGAAAATATTTTATTGAAGAAGGAGAAAAAGGACCGATGACTTTACTTTTTTTTTTTTTGGGGGTTATGTATTTTTTAACCCCCTCGGCAGGAGTGGAGAACAGCAATCATTCACCCGCCAGCAGTCACCTTTCCACTTCCCATTCCCATTCTCCCCCATATGCCCAACTCAGCTTTAATCATTCGTTTCACTCGAGTAGATTCAACAGCCGATATGAGGATTAATTGACTGTGGCCCGCCTCACCACCACCACCTCCACCTCCTCCTCCTTTGATTATGCCCAGTCTTTTCCTTTTTTCCATGCATTAAATGCACATTGACCTTGTCTTATCATTAATTATATATCTTAAAATAATTAATTATTTTAAAAAATAAATATTTAATATAATAATACTTATTTTATTTTAATTTTTAGTATAAATTTTTTTTATTGATGATTACACCTTCTTCTTTTATAATTTTTAATGTTTAGGTCACTTCTTTAATGCAAAATTTGATTTTTCTCCTCATTACTGAATTTCGGCCTTCATTCTGCTGACCAAAAAAATATTGAAGAAGACGAAGATGATCCGGGTGATATGCCCCTCTCGAAGTTGGTTCGGGATACAGTGACACGATAAATCTATCACGGTCCGAGTTATATCTTAGAAATACCATTAGTCCAATTGGATTACAGTTTTATTAGTAGAGCATGTGCACGTGCAGAATTCCCACTCCCGTCAGCCACCGGATTCATTTTTTAAAATCAGACTCGGGAGACCCATTCCCTCTCTCGCTTATGATCTCTTCCCTTCCAGGACGTCCTCCAGCGTCCATGGACACCACAACCGTCCCTCCGCTCCTCCTCTCGCTCCTCCTCTCTCTAGCTCTCTCCCTCTCCGCTACCGTCGCCGCCGCTCCGACCTCGCCGGCGCCAAACGACACCCACACGCTCACAATCTTCCGCCTCCAGTCTGACACCCACGCCGCCCTCCTCTCCAACTGGACCGGCCCCGATGCCTGCCGCTCCTCCTGGCTCGGCGTCCGCTGCTCCTCCTCCAGCCGCGTCACCGCCCTCTTCCTCCCATCCCTCAGCCTCCGTGGGACGCTCGACCCTCTCTCCTCCCTTGACCAGCTCCGCCTCCTTGACGTCTCCGACAACCGCCTCAACGGCTCCATCTCCCCCATCGCCAACTGCACCAACCTCAAGCTCCTCTACCTCTCCGGCAACGACCTCTCCGGCGACATCCCCCCAGAGGTGTCCTCCCTCCGTCGTCTACTCCGCCTCGATCTCTCCGACAATAACATCCGCGGCCCCATCCCCTCAGAACTCGCCTCCCTCAGCCGCCTCCTCACTCTCCGGCTCCAGAACAACCTGCTCTACGGCGAGATTCCGGACCTATCCGCCTCGCTCGTCAATCTCGAGGAGCTGAACCTCACCAACAACGAGCTTTACGGACGGGTCCCTGATCCCATGATGAAGAAGTTCGGCGAGAAGAGTTTCTCGGGCAATGAGGGCCTCTGCGGGCCGAGTCCGCTTCCTTCATGCTCGCTTGTCGGCTCTCCTCCACCGGTCGAGACCGTGCCATCTAACCCGAGCTCGATTCCCGTGACAAATATCACCCTGCCCGGCCAGAAGCATCCCAAGAGTGGGCTGGGGCCTGGCTCGATCGCGGCCATCGTGCTCGCCAACTGCGTGGCCCTCCTCGTGGTGACCTCCTTCATCGTGGCATACTGCTGCTCGCGGGACACGAGCGGGTCCCAATCAAAGGAGGGGAGCGAGAGCGGGAAGAGGAGGAGCAGCGGGGGTAGCGAGAAGCGGGTCCACTCAAACTACGCAGGCGCAGTGGACAGCGACGGCACCGATGTGACGGACCGGAGCAAGCTGGTGTTCTTCGAGAGGAAGAACAGGTTCGAGCTCGAGGACCTACTCAGGGCGTCAGCCGAGATGCTCGGGAAGGGGAGCCTCGGGACAGTTTACAAGGCAGCCCTCGAGGATGGTTCCTCAGTCGCAGTGAAGAGGCTCAAGGATGCGAACCCCTGCGCGAGGGAGGAGTTCGAGCGGTACATGGACTTGATCGGCCGGGTGAAGCACTTGAACGTGGTGAAGCTCAGGGCCTACTACTATGCCAGGGAGGAGAAGCTCTTGGTGTATGATTATCTCCCTAATGGCAGCTTGCACTCCCTGCTCCACGGTTGGTGTTCTATTATCTAAACTCTCGAGAAATTCCGAATGAAGTCGAGGATCTCAATTTTTCTGTGGATTCCAGTGGCCGAATAAGCTCACGTACCTTGTTGGTTGATCAGGGAACCGGGGTCCTGGAAGAATCCCACTCGACTGGACGACGAGGATCAGTTTGGTCTTAGGAGCGGCTCGGGGGCTAGCGTGGATCCACGAGGAATACGGCGCAGCGAAAATCCCCCACGGGAATGTCAAATCCTCGAATGTCTTGCTAGACAAGAATGGAGTCGCCTGCATTTCGGATTTCGGGCTCTCCCTGCTCCTCAACCCAGCCCACGCGATTGCCCGACTGGGAGGTTACCAAGCCCCAGAGCAGGCCGAGACCAAGAGGCTCTCCCAGGTGGCCGATGTCTACAGCTTCGGGGTCTTGATACTGGAGGTCCTCACCGGCCGCGCCCCACCCCAGTTCCCCTCCCCGGCATGGCCCCGAGGCGAAGAGGAGCAGGACCTGGATCTGCCTAAGTGGGTGCGGTCGGTCGTGAAGGAGGAGTGGACGGCCGAGGTCTTCGACCAAGAGCTCCTCCGGTACAAGAACATCGAGGAGGAGCTCGTGTCGATGCTCCACGTGGGCCTGGCCTGCGCCACAGGCCAGCCCGAGAAGAGGCCGACGATGGCAGAGGTGGTCAAGATGATCGAGGACATGAGGGTTGAGCAGTCCCCGCTGGGGGAGGAGTACGACGAGTCCCGGAACTCCCTCTCACCCTCACTTGCTACTACGGAAGACGGGCTCGCAGGGTATTGAATTGGACAACCCCCACCCCCTCTCCATCGTTCTACATAATCATGATTCGATTCACGTTCGGTTTCGGGTTCAGCACTGTCTCATTGCTATGTTAGATGGGTGTCTTTGTGTTCTTTGCAGAGCTTATGTATAAGTTCATGTCCTCCTTCATGTCGGGACTCGAAGTTCCAGAGATCTCTACAGCAGATTACTCTATTTCATAATGTATTTCATGTCGATTGTCTCTCGTTGTTCATCAGTTCTGGAAGCTACCGCAACTCGATCAACGTGCTCCTTTCCTCATCGAAAAGAACCATCTGCAGCTTTACACCTGGTGATATGAGGCGAATGAAGAGCAGCTGAATCACCACCGTACGAATTAGTTCGAGCTCATCATAGACGTAGTCAAAGGTGGCATGGCATCTACATGAGTCGGAGCGAAAGGAAAAATCTGTTGAATGATGTCAGATATGTTAAATTAAATTGAATAATGATTCGTGCTCCAGCGCGTGCTCTTCCGACAGAATCATGAAGAGACAGGAAAAAAAAGGGGATTGCTCAGATCTCACAGCATCCCCTTTCACTGGTCAGCAACTGCTGTCTTCCCACTTGATGAGCGAGGAATTTCTAACTGTTCAAGAAAGTTTTCTACTCACGCCTGATCTAAAGCTGCTGGTTAATGGGAAATGATATTCGAGTGCCCTATATTTTCATGATATATATATATATATACATATTATCAATGTGATCATGCTTATTTTTCTCTTTTAACTCCCCTTCTCAGGTGCAACATCGTGCCGGAAAAAAAACACGGTAAACCTTAATGAATATTACCTGTCATAAACTCGGTGATCAGCTGTAATATTTAATATATCTTCTATCTATGAATGATCCCTCTTGCAGAGGTTAATCAAGGGCATTCAGTCAGGTCTTCCGAGTTCCTCTGCACATTCTACAGGCTTCAGCTTGTACTAGACTTCGGTTTCGTACCGTACCGGTAAGCTCTTGACTCGTGCTCTGACTAGAGAACAAGAGAGGAGTTTCAGCCACGTTTATTTGGTACATGGGTTTTGCCTAGTGACCCAAGAAAACCTCCAAGTCTTGGAATTACGAGTGGGAACTTCGTTGAGTCTTTTTAATTACTTGTAATGGACAAAACAAGACTAAATCAGAAGGGCCGTGTGGTTCGTTGGACCCGACCGGTTATTTCAATGGACTGAATGGATCCAGTGGACCCATGTGATCCAACCAGCAAGCAGTCCATACATTTTTTACAGGCTCGAGCCCATCTATTTCGTTAATGGGTACATTTCTCTGTCCGTCTCTCTCTCGATGTACAAGGCGCCCTTTGCGTGCTAGGAATTTAATTTACTCTGGTGGGATGACTGTAGGTCCATTGAGACCTTGAAAGGTTGAAAGCAAACCATTCAAAACGTTTGACTTTGACACAGCTTTTTCCAGAAAAATAATTTCTACGTATTTTGTCAATATAATAATAAAAAGGAAAAAGCTGTCAACCCACGTGCAAGCGACAGCCCATGGAATCGGACCGAGCCACCGCGCTCGGGTTTGACCAATCCGGTGTGCCGGTGGCGCCCTTTCAAAAATACTGTCACCGTCAAACGTGGCCATTTTTCTTATTTATAAATTCTCCTCGTACTTCCCCCACGCCCCTCCCAGCGTCATCGTCCCACGCGCTGTCTCACGTCCAGCCGACCGCCCCGCGCTTCACCTTCTTCTATTCCTGCTGAATTCTTCTAGAAGGTTGGAAAGACTCTGCAACTTGCCGTACGCATCAAATTCCATGCTCTCGCAGGGTCTCCAGCCCTCAACAGATCGCCACGTGTCGCGTCGGAACAATACTAGAGGAAAAAACATCTACTTGCTCCGTCGATTTTTTTTAATTATTTTATTTTTTTTTGTCTTTTTCACTAAATAATGTAATAGCTGTCACGGCACGGCCATCCAATTACGTTACGGGGTTATTCTTTCCTCTGTTGCTACGTATATATATAAACGTGACGGAGGAAGGGTTCGTTCGCGAGGTCAAGAGCGTCCAAAGGATCTTTCATAGTCCGTCGTTTTGACGCTCATTTTCTGATCAGCGGCATCTCTCTCTCTCTCTCTCTCTCTCTCTCTCTCTCTCTCTCGTGTCTCCATTCCGCTTCTCGTCCGGGTTCAGTTCAGCTCCAGGGTCTCTGTTGATAGGCGAAGATGCACTCCAGCCACCTGCTTCTCGAAGAGCCCATCAGGATGGCTTCTATCCTGGAGCCATCCAAGCCCGTGAGTCTCCATCCTCTCCATGAACCGGCTGTCGATTTAAGTTTTCCGTAGCTGTCGGCTTCGCGGATCTGTTGTCTTTTTCATTCTCAACCTGTTTGATTGATCCTTCACGTGCAGAGCTTCTTTCCTGCAATGACGAAGATCGTGGGGACTCTCGGCCCTAAGTCTCGCTCCGTCGAGGTCATCTCGGGCTGCCTGAAGGCTGGGATGTCCGGTAAGCTAGCCCTGTTGCGCTCTATCGGGTTGATATTTGTCCTGATTGTGGTGAAACCGGAGTAAGTTTAAGGCATGGCGTTGGTGGAGGTTGTTTGTAAGAATGTTGATTTTGCATTTTGATTGAACAGTTGCTAGATTTGACTTCTCCTGGGGAGACCCCGAATATCACCAGGAGACTTTGGAGAATCTGAAGGCTGCAATCAAAAGCACGAAGAAGCTTTGCGCGGTAAGTTTCATCTATTGTCCTTCGTCCGAGAAAAAGGGTTACTTTGGTATTTATTGTCTGCCATTTAGGTAAAACTCTGTCTGCAAATTTTTCTTCATGGTTCAGTCAGCAGGACATGGATGGAGAATTTATCAAGTTCTTATTTTTCCAGGTTATGCTAGATACGGTGGGCCCTGAACTGCAGGTTGTTAACAAAAGTGAGAAGTCTATTTCACTTCAGGCTGATGCTTTCGTTGTTTTGACTCCTGATCAAGAGAAGGAAGCTTCTTCAGAGCTACTCCCTATCAATTTTGATGGGCTTTCGAAGGTATTAGCTTATTCTCAAAATGTGTCTGACATCTGATGTTTACATAAAATGCCCATATTTGTCCAGTAAGTTGTTGTGCTGACTCACGCACCTGTAAGTTTTTCGTTACCATACCAAGTGGTTGGTTGAGAACATTTTTGGGTTTAACTATGGGATCTGTAATTCATGTGACGGTGATATTCTTTGCATTTTTGCTGTTAGCTGTTAATAATTAAACCATATAATTGTTTTTCATTTTGAGTCTTAGATGCCTGAGCAAAATGTTCGCATTGTTATCTGTGTTTGAAATAGGTTTTGACATGTTCATAATATATTTAGCATTCTAAAGAAAGTGAATGCCATGAAGACATATCTTTAAGCATTGAGGAGTCATTCATATCTTTGCATGCCTGAAAATGTGTACTCTCAAATTATCACAAGCAGCTCTTCTATATCGTGTTGATATATAAGTTAGCGTCAATCTGTTATTTCAGGCAGTGAAGAAGGGAGACACCATCTTCATTGGTCAATACTTATTCACTGGAAGTGAAACTACATCTGCATGGCTTGAGGTGAGTAAGAATGGTTTAACACTCATAGATTTTGTTCTCCCCTCATTACTGTTGGATTTTATTAAACTGGAAAAGATTTCATGAAATTCTATCTCTCAATGTTGTCAATCAGGATTCAGTTCGAGTGTTGAATTTTGAGATATTCCTGTTAATTTTGCTTGAGTTCGTACTAGATTATCAGTACGTAAATATGTTCCTTTTGCTAACGTTTGATGAATTTGATAGGTCTTTGAAGTGAAGGGAGAAGATGTAGTTTGTGTAATAAAGAATTCTGCTACATTGGCTGGATCATTGTTCACTTTGCATGCCTCTCAAGTTCACATTGACCTACCTACACTTTCTGCTAACGACAAGGAGGTTAGTCTTGGACAATATTCAGCCTCATCAGCAGGCATTGAGTGTTTGCTATTCCTTTGTACTTAAGTTTCTTATTTAATCTGATGAAACTTCATTACTAATCTCAGGTTATAAGCAGTTGGGGAGCTCAAAACAAAATCGACTTCCTCTCATTATCATATACCAGGCATGCTGAGGATGTTCGCCATGTGAGAATCTCCCAAAACTAATTTCTCGTGGTCTATTTTTTCTATAATTGCTTATTCTCCAATTGTTTGGATTTTTACAATTTTTATAATATGGAATTTCCTCATAACACTGTTCTATATCCTATGATGCAGGCACGTGAATTTCTTTCTAAGCTAGGCGACCTTAGTCAGACTCAAATTTTTGCAAAGATTGAAAATGTAGAGGTACATCGCAGTATCTATGAACCTATGGTAGTTATTTACAGAAGTTGTTTGGCTTTGGCCTTCTCTTGGAGTGAATGGTTGACAATTTGCTTTATGTTTCAGGGTTTAAATCATTTTGATGAAATTCTACAAGAAGCAGATGGTATCATTCTTTCGCGTGGCAATTTGGGTATAGATCTGCCGCCAGAGAAGGTTAGAATTTTCCTTCAAAAGTGAAGCTAGCTTTTTTATTAAATTCTTTATTATCTATGATTTATTGTTGATATATGCTGCCGGGAGTTGCATATTTTACATCGGTCAATTTTTTCGGAGATGGATAATTAGTTGATCAAGCATGAAATTTGTTATGTGTGCTTGAATTTATAAAGAGCTTTATGCTCTTCAGAAGTTTAGCCCATCAGCATTAGCCCAGATCACGGTTTATGCTTTCACTGTTATTAGAAAGGAGCTGTAGGATTATAAATCAACGGCAATTTGACTATTTGTCTTACAAGCTTCTGATTTGAATTTTCAGATTGTGAAGCCGTATACCTGCTGCTTTCTATGATTTTGGGTATTTTTGTTGACAGCAATTGTTCCTGGAATTTGTCAATTAAAATTTAATTGATTGTGCAGGTGTTTTTATTTCAAAAATCAGCTGTCTACAAATGTAATATGGCTGGTAAGCCTGCAGTGGTTACTCGTGTAGTGGACAGCATGACGGATAACCTGAGGCCAACTCGTGCAGAAGCCACTGATGTTGCTAATGCTGTATTGGATGGTGCGTCTTGTTTTCCTTTTACCCTGTGATGCTTTGATGAGATTGAGTCTTACTGGTACTTTGATGGTCCTCATGCATTTTTCCATATGCTAAGATTTTGATATGTGCTTTATTTGGATGCAGGATCTGATGCAATTCTTCTTGGGGCTGAAACCTTGCGTGGATTATATCCTGTTGAGACTATATCAATCGTTGGTAAAATCTGTGCAGAGGTGGTTGGCTGCTCCCTCTCTCTCTCTCTCTCTCTCTCTCTCTCTCTCTCTCTCGCTCTTGAATTTGAAAGGATTATTCTATATGCTGGTTACTGTGTACCACACACTCCTGCATTTGTCCTTTTTTCACTTATTTCACAATTCTGAATTTTTTTGGGGGCAGAAAAATGAAGTTTAATTCTGTTCTCATTCAATTACATAATTTACCCAATGGCTTACCAATAAATTTGGTTCTTGTATGTAATGCGACAGGCTGAGAAGGTGTTCAACCAAGACCTATATTTCAAGAAGACAGTCAAATATGTTGGGGAACCAATGACCCATTTGGAATCTATTGCTTCCTCTGCGGTATGCTTCTGGTGTTTCATCATCTTATTAATATACTGTCTGTTATTACCTTGCTCTCTTTCAGAATTTTCTCTGGCTGGCTGTCATTTCTTAAACCACTGATCAATTTGGAATCTGTTGCTTCCTCTGCGGTAGGTTCGAGCAGCCATTAAGGTGAAGGCATCTGCAATCATATGCTTTACTTCATCTGGAAGGGCTGCAAGGTGTGTAACAAGTCTGTCTGATTTCTCTCGGAAATATTGTGTTTCCTATTTGGTAAATTACATTCAGTTTGGCTGACTGATGTATATTTGCTGGGCTTCTGAATATTTTATGTATGTGCACAGATTGATTGCCAAATACCGCCCAACAATGCCTGTTTTGTCAGTTGTCATTCCACGCCTGAAGACAAACCAACTGAAGTGGAGCTTTAGTGGTGCCTTTGAGGTATGGAGTTCATTTGTTTATCACATTGGTAATTCTGCATTTTTGCTAGCCTTTCCTCCTCTGTTAGAGATTGCTTCTAATAGCCGTGTGTGTGTGTGTGTATTATATAGCTTAAAATGATACATTTTCCACCAATTTGTTACAGAACACATGCACAGATTTATTACAGAATACATGCACTTTGTCTTCAAATTTTCAAACAAGTTTCCTGCAGGTCCGTATTCTTCACTGTATCATCGGGAAATGAAAGTGCCTTACAAAAGGAGTTGGGAGAATTTATACAGACGCATAACTAATGTTCATTAAACCTGCGACTTAGGAGGCCAGGTCTACCTGGCCACTTATGAGAGTCTATTCCTCTAATAAATAAGAGCCTATCCTTCAGAGGTCTGCAGTTAGAAGAAGCTAACGATCAACCCTTCCAGTCAGTGGGGGAAAAGAGAAAAGAGAAAAACATAATAAGGAGTGCATAAGAGTGTTCATCCTCAGTTGGATCTTTAATTCTGAAGTTTTATCTGTTCCAATTTCAACTGCTGTTTGCCTCTTTCTGTGTGTTTTTGCTTTTAACTGTACTTACATTGATCACAGGCAAGGCAATCACTTATAGTTAGAGGGCTCTTCCCCATGCTTGCTGATCCTCGGCATCCAGTAAGTTCTACTGACAAACTCTGCCTAAATCTCAATTGGGAGATTGCAGATAATTACATTGTTGAATTTCTCTTGCCAATCAACCCGGTTGAGATACCATTGGATTTTCTTTAAGTAGCATCATGTAAACTAGGCAGCAGGATATGTACAATTGTCTTCTAATAATCTGGCATTATCTTGCTCAGGCTGAGTCAACAAGCGCAACAAACGAATCTGTCTTGAAGGTTGCCCTTGATCATGGGAAGGCTTCTGGGATCATCAAGTCACATGATCGAGTGGTTATCTGTCAGAAAGTTGGAGATGCTTCTGTGGTCAAGATCATTGAACTTGAGGATTGATGCAGATTCACCGATTATCTTAAAAGACTTAAGCATTTGATATTTTTGTTGAATACAAATTTTGAGGTGGCTAGGGGGCGCTAATGCCTGAACCTTAATTGTCATTTTGAAGTACACCATTATTGAGGAGACTCACACCAGAGTATATGAAAAATTCTCGTTTAAAACACTTTAATGATTGAGTTTTTTATTTGGTTGGTTTTTTTTTTATGGTTTTTTAATGGTTGGGTGTTTATCTTTTCTTCCAGCAGCACTCTCTACTGAACACTACTTAAAATAGCCCAGAGGAAGATCCATATCTATTCATGAAGAAAAGGATAGCATTAGCCCCACCAATACGTAACATCAATACAGGGGCCCTGCATGATCATACGATCGCAGATCTGAGTTTTCTGCACCACCATTGACAGCAGTGCCCTGCGAGTAAGATTAATAACGAATGAATCCATTGCAACGAACTTGCTTGAATGTCATAGAAGCCGAGGATGTCTGGGCGTGTAAGTACCGTCCAGTTTACAGTATCATCACAACAAACGTGACCTAAAAATATAGCATGTGTTGGTCGAAGTCAACGGTGCACCCACAGACAAATTCAAACATAGATTTGTCATCTTCGAGCAAAATCTTCAAACAACATTCCCTTGCAACTATACTAGGGAGACAAAAGCAATTAAAACCAGACTTTAACGTTTCCCACCGCCACCTCCAAGCTTGGGACCCTTCGGTGCGGCGCCCTTTGTGTTATCCTTTCCCTGTGACTTCTGCTGCTTTGCCATCAAATTCAGCTTTCTTTGCCTTCCTTCTCATCCTTCGTCTTCTTGATTCTCTCCTTGAATTCACTGTTTGAGAAAATTTCGTCCGAGTCAAAACATAACTGGAACACTGTCAATTGAATGCGATGCAAGCTTTGCTTACCAGAGGAACATATGAACCTACCGGAGAGCAGCTTCTCTGGCAGCATCAAGAACTTCAGGCTTCTCAGTCCTGCGTTTCTGGATGACTTCCAGGGTTGCACCGACAATAGACCGAGAGTAAGGCTTCTTGGCAGCGTCTCCTCTTCTTAACAGCTTCTTGGGCAACACCCTGCATCATTCATTCAAATAATAAGGAACATAATAAAGAAAACTTTGAGTTCACGTTTTGGACAACAGAGTACATAACCGAAATTCAAACTCATGAGTGCTGAAAGTGACACATGCATTATCCGTGCAATGAGCTTAGATGAATTAAACTAGCTCAACTTTAGGCACTATAACAGCGCTGCGTCATCAACAGCAGAAACATACAACCAGGCAAAAAAACAGAGCATGGAATAGGAGTCAAGATTTTCACATCAACTGACATTCTAAAGTTTAAGGGAACAAACCTTCTTGTGCTGCTTCCAGTACATGGCTGTCCGTGTAAGCTTGGAAGGCTTCAAGCGTCTACGAAAGTACCTCTTGCATTTGGAGTTTGCCAAAAGGAATACCTATACATACGGGAAGGAACAAAGAGCAATTCAATGATGGTCAACGTACAGGCTCATGATTGGATGCCATTGTAAAATTACAGCTTAATGTCAAGAATCCTAAAAAAATGAGAGAAGGCATGATATCTACATCCAACAACAGCAAAGTCACCTTATTTTTTCACGAAATTTCATTTAACTTGCAACATACGAGAGTTAGAGATCTATTCCAATAAATTTCAAGATGTGGAAAAGTTCGCGTCATGTATGAACTACGTACGGTATAGAAGGCCAACTTAAAAAACCTAACAGGATTGAGTTATCACCTGGGAATCCGATCGGATGAACCTAATCCCCTTCCCTGGGTAAATCTTTGCCCCCACTGAAGCTGTCATGGAAAACGTCAAACCATTACAAGCATCACCTATGACTTAATTGACTGCAATGGCCAGATCACCAGAACAAACATCAGCTCTGCTCTTTGAAAAGGCACCTTTGAGCCCCAAACTTCTAGGAATGTGTTCTCCACCAGGAAAAAACCTCCAGCCCAATGAAAGGCGATTTAAAGCAAAATTTATCATGCCATGATATATATATCTATTCGATTATTTCTTAAGTGAGCGGGACATTGAAATGTCTCTCATCTCTCTGCAGGTACAGCCGCCAGCAGTTGTCTACAACTATCAGCAAGCTATAGCTACGAAAGATGTCAGCTTTCGATAAGCGGTAGATGTCAGCAAGCTAGCTTAGTCTCGTGGGAAGGTGTATTCTACATATATATATATGTATACATGTATACGTATGTACATCAAAAGTACGATATAACTAAGCTAAAACCACGTGATGGAGCCTCCTGGTCGTACTGTGATCAACCTCACTATTATCGGGAGATTAATCATGATGGAGACCGAGCGGCCCCGGATGATTCAGCGGGATCCTTCCAGTGGGCACCGCCGTGGTCGCGTGCCAGCTGAGTCTCATTCACGACGTCAGTCGGCTGAGTCATTGTCTCCTTATTCGCTGCGGTTGAGCTCATTGCATCGTGCTTCGCAGCCGTCCCCCTGAAAGAAATGATCAATCAAAATCGAATAAGATCGAAACACAGCACAACGGCGGATCCAGAATCCAACTATTCGACCCAAGAAGCCTCAGAGAAATCGGTTAGACCCAGCTCACCTCTGAGCCTCCTCGTGCTGACCGCTTCCCCTCGGTCTCACCTCCTCCAGCTTCTGCCTCTCCGCGGATTCCTCCGCATAACGCGGGCGGCGAACCGTCTGGCCTGACTCACCGGTGAGCAAACCCCTGGCCTTGGCCGCGGCAGCCGCCCACCTGCGGGTTCATCTCTCCCCTTCGCTTCGGCCACCGCTTCAGCTCTCTCCCTGTCCTCATCCTTCGTCGAAGCCATTCCTCCTCCCGAACCGAACACAGACAGCACGGCCGCCGACTTTCATTCCTCCTACGCGCGCGCGTGTTCAACGGTGCTCTTTCATGGCGGAAAAGGACGTAAAGGGCCAAACAGAAGCGGTGACGATGAAGCTTGCTGAGAGACTGAAACGTGGCCACATGCACGAGCCGTCCGTGCGAAGTGGCACCTCTGTCGCCACAGCCACCGCAATTATCCTATAATAATGCAACACATTTGATCGGGAAAGTCAGCTTACGATACGTTCCAGCCTCTGATTAATTAATTAAGATGATGTGATTTGTTCGTCAACAGAGTAGCCATCCCGAAGCCCAGAGAAGCAAAGACATGGCACATGGCCCATGGCCTATGCATTCATTGCATTACGGTCCAAATATGGTCAAAAGTACCTCTTCAATTTAAGTACCCAACTGGAAGCCAGCAAGACATCTGACTGGACGTATCTTGAATTCAATTTGTCTGGTCGTTTTTCCATCACTTGGACTACATTTTCAACGCTTTCAATCAAGTGAACGATAATCATTTCCTCCCACATTTTCAATTCTACAACACCAGGAGACCAAGGATCCTCTGAGTGCTCTGATTTACAGATGATCATGAACTCTAACATTGAGCCTCCTGAGCCAGACGGAGTGGAGGATCATATGGAACACATCGAACCTCTTGGGCGGGGAATTCACCTCGAAATGCCTCCTTACCTGGACCACCCTCCTCTGCATCCGTATGTACTGCCTCGGGGATATGCCGGCGAGTATCCTCTTCAGGTTTGGGATCTCGCTCACCGGGACCTCGACCGAGAACGATTTCCAGTTCAGCACGTCACTGAAGGGCGGCACGTAGTGGTCCGAGATCAGGACCGGGACGCAGCCCGTGTAGATTGCCTCCACGACCCTGGGGCTCGCAACCTCGTACCCACTCGGGCAGACACAGAACTTGCTCTTCTTCATCATGTCAAGGTAGGCCACCTTGCGTGGTAGGTACTGGTGGATCCGCATCTCCAGGTCGTTGCTGTTCTCCCAGTGCTCCAGGAGGATTGGCCTGATGGGTCCGTGGAGCCCCCCGGCAAAGAATGCCAGGATCGGACGGCGGGAGGGAGACGGCCCCCCGATTAGGCCTCGCAGCCCACCTGTCCGGAGATTGATCTCGGGGAATGAGACATCCTTGGAAGGGTTAAAGCCCTCAGAGGTGTTCGCATTGCAGAGAGCTCGGATTGAGTTCTTATAGAGGTTCGGTACAGCAAATGAAGTCTCCGGCCCCTGAAATTACGTGGTAATATAGACATCAGGATACGAATGTATTGACTGGTATGATTGATCAACGGTGCCACGGAGATAAAGTGGTGCAATTGCAATGTGACATCATGATGCCATCAAACTGCATCCAGATCTTCATCGGGTTCCAGCCCACATCAAAAGCAAGAGAAGCCCATCTCTTGGGGGACCTCAAGATAAAGGATCGTGGTATAATAATCAAGTATGCGTACGTCCCGGATCTTACCCAGTCATGGCAGGCCAGCATGAAGTGATCTGCACCGAGGCTCCTATTCCAGAAGGGATAATTGGTGGAGACAACATTGAGGTAGTCGATGACGGTCTGCCTTATAGGTCCAAAGTCGTGCGAGTCTCGCACGTACACGAACTGGACCATCATTGCTACACTGAAGGGCAGGAAGAAGACGTGCGCTCTCTCCGGATCTCTGGTCCGGAATTGATCGCTTACTTCCATCATGTGAATGAAATTCCCTTCCATGGCGTAGATGCTCTTGCAGGGACCATTATGGAACACGGGCGGTTCCCCTTCTTCATACACGAAAACCTTGAACTGTTTTTCCATTTCCAAGTAACTCCTGCGAAAGATGATCAAAAAGATTGGTCCAAGATCCTCAGCATCCAGCTGAGCCATTTACCATTATATGTTAAATTCCCATCAGTACCTGTGAAAGGCATTGGCGTTCCGGTACATTGGGCCTACTGGAATGTACTCCGGGTCGCTAGTTGAACCACCGTTCATTGCTTCTTTTATCGCCGATCGAGCTCTTTTCAGGCTTGCTTCGAGCCTATCCAACTTTGTGTACTCTCTTGGGGGCATCGCCTTCTCTACAGGAAGAGCAGTTTCGTTCATAGGAGGAGACAGCGAAACGTTCAGCGAAGAATCCCAGCCATCTTCGATCGTGAAATTCTGCAAATATATACGTTGAACTCAATGAAGGAGACCTTTTATGCTAGAATGAGACATGAAGATGAAATTTCTTGCTGAAGCTCATCCATCGAGAACCGAGAATTACAGTTATCATGCCGAAAAACCTACGGATCCCAGGTATCTATCCCGACAACTGTGAAAGCTGAAAAAAGTGCATAGCTAATTTGGAAAGCGAAGTACGAGACAGATTTTCTCAACCGAGATTATGGTAGACTGGGAGAGGTGGTGGGGCACTGTTCTTCAATATTCCCAGGATTGTCTTCCAACTTGAACAAACACAGCGTGCAATGGAATTTAACCATTAAAAGAGGTCGGAGATTTTACTTACTGTTCTATCAGATTCATGCCCTAGTGCAACTTCCATGGCAACCGATGGAGAAGCAGAGACGTTGAGAGCAGAGTCACCCTCTGTCTCTGGAATCACAGAACGCGCCGGTTCCTCCTCAATCTGCTTCTGGACCTCGAAAACAGCCACCCTCGGACCCACATCGGCCGCAGCTGCCACCGTTACTCCACTGGCCGCCGCCGGCCCGTGAACATCGTGCTTGGAGGAGGACCTGAGGTTCCAGCGCTTCCAAGGATAGTCGGACAACAGGACCCGACCCGAAGATGTCGGCCCGGCCACCAAGACTAGGATTGACACCAGAAGGAGTGGCACGGTGAACACCAGCAGCTTCGCTGAAGCCGAGAGCGACAGGATTGCTTTCTCAGACATCTTCAGTTCTTTGAGAATCCGCAGCGGACAAAACCAAGGCTTGCTAGCTAGTCACAATAAGCCACTACAAGAGCTTCAAACTCGTAACACCTTGAGTATATTTTACGCACAACGGATCAGAAATGCGAGGAAGAGAGAATCCATGGGCCCCGAGGGAGGAGGGATCGGGGAGGAAGAAGCAATGCATGGAAACTGACGGTTTGTCAAACAGCGCCATGCGTCTGCTCTTTCGGGCCTTAATGCTTGCGTCCCCCATGCAACTTTCCGGGTTCCCAAATTTACCCCTGCTCGCTCAGGGCCATGCCCAATCGAGGTGGTAAATTTAAAAGCGGAGCGTCTCCGTCTGAGTGCGTGCCGCGTCCTCGACTCATTTCCCGCCAGACTTTCCGGGCAGCAGCTTCATTTATGAAGATGGACCCAGAGAGACTATGCGAGAGGGAGTGGAGGATCATATCATGGGGAACTAACTCGGGAGGGATGCGAAAGCTAGGGAATAGTTCATCTCCACTTCGAGACCGACGATGCCAATCGATCATCCTAAAATTAGCCAAATTTTGAGGCTTTCTTTGTCGATCATCTATGCGGACCACCATCAGGAACAGAAAAACACATACCCGCCAGCTGTTGATCAATTAAATTCAATGCACCTAAATAACAAGGGTTTTTTTTTTTCCGTAATGGCCAACTTACACTATCATTTATATCATCATTTAAATTCATGGCCAGCTTACACTGAGGGTATGTCAGGCAGGGAAGTCTTATATGCTCGTCAGGGAAGAACTATCTTCTCGTACGGTCGATCAGTTCAGTCTCTTGAGAAGCACCGATTAGGGATACCGTGAAGTCATTAGGTCACAGTCGACCCTATTAACTCGGTCGTGTGTCTTGGTGTCGCCTGAAAGGCTATAGATACAATAGAGCTAGCTGAGATCGGTTGTTGACCAGATGAGTGAATGGATGAATGTTCTCCACCGTGCCCGAGAGTTTTTCTTCATTGGAACACGTTTGACTTAATGTTACAACACCACCAAAGGTGGTCGCCTCGTAAAGGTTAATTAAATAAGATTTCCTCAAGGCTAACAATCAACCGAGTGGATTTCGACTTCGAGTCTTGATTTCGCGCCGTCGGTTTCAACGCGACACCGGCCAGCGAGAGTGGCTGCTAGTATGGTAGCCCCTTCACGGTCATACGAGGCCGTCATTTGACCGACCACTACCGTAATAATACCTTCACACGTACGACCTCTTCCTCAGCCAAAGCTATTACGTGTACCTCCAGCCAGTTGCCGTGACCGAACACTGGTCGTCTCAGTATATGTGGCGGGGCCTTCCATGGGTCGTACAAAACAATCCATGGACGGCATAAATGTTATGCCATGTTACCGGCGGCGTCGGCACAATGAAAATCATCTTCGAGTCGTCACTTGATGCTCGCCTTGTCCCGTCTATTTCTCAGTCATTCGCCTTTCAAGCTTATGAGTCCCTTGTAACCGATGAACACATCGGACCGGCGGCTTTGTAGGACGAGGCGTTTCATATATTGCATCATGTAGCGATGCTGATGGCAAATCGCATGATCCAATGCTAGCCAAGAATAGCATAAAAGGACGAAACTTTATAATTGGAAATAACTTACTTCCATTTTGACATGGGACATTAATTTAAACCTACACAATAGACGACCGGAGGTCTAGGAACATGTAACAGTTCTTCGAAATTCTTGACCGCCTAAGGGCCTAGGATATTCATCTTCCTTTGCTTCTGTATCTTCCCAGCAGCCTGAAATGCTACTCCGAGCACAAAATCCAGCTGGAACCTTTTCCAGCGTATAGCTAATCGAACAGTTTCACACTGATGTAGATGACAGGCAGGCTGGTGTGGATCAGAAATGCATCAAAAGACAGAAAGCCTCATCATCAGTCACCACCGCATAGTCATAGCCAACACTGCTGGCCCGGTCATGGAACTCATCCATCTCACTGTTCGGAACCTGAATTCCGACCAATACATTGGCCCCAGTTTCACCCTGTTTGAATAGGAAAAGAGCAGGATATAAACCAGTCTGCAGAACATCCGATGAAGTACCTTTCAGAGTCATATATCAACTTGAGTTACCTGTCCACGGTAATGGAACAAGCTAATGTTCCATCGAGGACTGAAGGCATCCAAGAACTTCATGAGAGCGCCCGGCCTTTCCGGGAACACAAATTGGCAGAGCACCTCATTCTGCAGGTTCAACCGGCCACCCATCTGAAAAGCACCTCATACAATGAATACTCGGCAGAATATAACAATCTGTTTCTGAGGATAGTACTGTCACAGGAGAAAATGTCATTTTTTTCCTAACTTGCCCAAATGGAACAAACGTAAAATCAACATTTAGATTCCATAAAGCTGGTGGAAAGAAGCAACATATATTATTAGACCGTGGTCTCTCTTTGACAAAGAAAAATGATTATGTTACTTTCCTTAGTTCAATAAATACTCCATATATCTTAGAGAGAAGATGCTCATGCAGGTTATATACCAGATAGCGGAGATGATCTTTGACGAGATCATTCTCTGTGAGATTGTAAGTCATGAGATTTGCAGTTTTCATCCTCTCCTGCATTTCTTCGAGTTCCAAGACCGTGTGAACACCAACACTGAAAATGAATTCAGCATGACTAAATGATTGAAATAGTTCCGATTGAAAAAAGAAACTATAAAGGAACTCCAGGTGCTTTACAGCCAAGTATTTGACCATTTAAGATCAAGCATGAAATCCAAGAACAGATGATAGAGGAAGATAAAATATTCAGGTATAGGTACCTTAGGATTTCGCATTGATATAATTACCTGTATAAAACAACAGCCTCTTTATCTGAATTACATCTATACTTGAACTCAGTGATGTTCATCGACCCCACCTGACAGACAAAATGCCATTCATTCTCATCCAACAAGAATACGATATGCAACATAGATCATAGAGATCCACAGAACACATACTAGTTCACAGAACCGCTTGAAGCTACCAGGTTTCTCCGGCATAATAGTCGCAAGCACAGCTTCTTGTCTTCTACCAACATTTGCAAGCTCAGTCACAACCCTCAATTTATCAAAGTTCATGTTTGCCCCACTAGTTATTGCAACAACATTTTCTCCTTTGAGCCCATAGTACTTGCAGTAAGCTTCAGCACCAGCAAGAGCAAGGGCACCAGCTGGCTCCAGAATGTTCCGTTTCTCCTCAAACATGTCCTGTGACAAGGAAAAAAAATACCCAAACTACTGGCAGAAATTTCTCTTTTTGATTGAAGCCTGCTATCACATATCAATACTATTTACAGAAAAAAGATTATGACAGTAAATAATAGCAAATATATTCCTCTGGGATAAAAATATATGAAAACCTGATGCATAAAATTGTTATCAAACAGAAAACAAAAAAGAAAATGCTCATTGGCTGATCACCAGGCCTATGCAGCACAGAAATCCAGAGAAATATCAGCAACAGTGTGAAAATGTTTTTTATATAAGTAGAAGAGAAGAGGAGATGGCAGATACATGGAGAACTCGAAAAGAGTTCCTGCCATAGAATTCTTCCACAGACAGTTCCAAAAATGAAAAAAGATAGTTCTAGAAAAATTTTCTCATGCTGCTGATTTGTTTGCTAGAATTCTTCTTATAATAAACCTTGATGGGAGTAAACCTCGATTCACAATACATACTTTAAGGCATTGACATTTTCAGTAGAATATTCACCTTAATGGATGCACATATAGCATCACGACTAACAAGAACAACCCCATCAACCAATTCTCTGCATAATCTGAAGGTTTCATCTCCAACAACTTTTACAGCTACACCATCAGCAAAGCCTCCAACCTGGTCCAATGCCACTCTCTCACCATAATGTAATGAAAGGGCCATAGCATTTGCGTCGGAGGGCTCCACCCCAATGATTTTTACCTGCACGTGGAAAATAAGATCAAAAGGAGAGAAGCAAACTGCAGGAAGGAATATGAGATGGAGACGGAACAAAGAGACTGAAATAGCTAGCATAGACTTCAAAATCATAAAAATGGACTGATACTCCATGGAAGATGCCAGGAAAGAAAAATTATGGAGGGGATTCTAATGAAGAGCCCCACAAGTGAAAGCCATTTAGAAGGTTTCCCTTACAGCCAAAGATTGATGCAACTGACCTTAGGAGAAACCCTTTTTACATAAGCAGCAATACCAGCTATGAGGCCTCCACCTCCAACAGGAACGAAAATTGCATGGAGTGGACCTTTTGATTGGCGCACTATCTCCATCCCGACTGTTCCCTGTCCCATGATTACATCTGGGTGATCAAAAGGAGGTATAAATTCGCGGCCTTCCTCTTCACCCCGTTTCTTAGCATATGCCTGGGCCTCATCATACGAATCACCCACAAGAACAACAGTGGCACCTAGCTGTTCCACTGAACGCCACTGCCAGTTAAGGATCCTCAATTCAGTTATGTGCAAAAATATTCCTAAAATGAAGCCATCAAAGATGAGTAATATTAAACCTTGATTTCTGGTGTGGTAACAGGCATAACAATCACAGCACTACAGTCAAGTCTCAGCGCGGCTAGTGCAACCCCCTGGGCATGATTTCCAGCAGATGAACAAATAACCCCCCTATCCAATTTCTCTCTTGGAAGTTTTGCCATCATATTGTAAGCACCACGGAGCTTGAATGAAAAAACCTGCCAGAAAAATCTAGATTTTGTTTCACATGCGTCTCAGAATTGAAATTTCAAACTTTTGACATGGCATTCTAACAGGAATGCTGCATTTATCTTTGATATAGATGAATCTATTTAACTACAACAACAACAATTTAACTGGAACAGATTTGACAGAGAAATTGTTACTTCAGTAAATGTTGCTGAAATTTCTTCATCAAAAGGAACAATCTCTCAGAAATACTCCATAATTAGATGAACTACAATTACCATTTTAGCCAAGACACTGTCTATAAGAGAATTTCTGGACAATCAATATGTCAACACAGCACCACCAGCAAGAACGAAGCATCAGCTCTAACCCAGAGCAAGTGGAGATCCCAGAAGCTTATTAAATTTTTCAGTAAATTATGGGTCGGTAATTTCACAAAGCCACGCCATATCATGCCCATTTCCTAACTGGACAATTTTACATCTATTCCTCATCTCCCGCTAGACCACTGCTCTTCCATCATGCATAATATGCCCTCGAAGTTTAGTAAGTGAAGTGAATTCAGCTAACGATGTTTAGTAGTTAAGCAAATTCAGCTCAAATGCTTATTGTCCAGTAGAGACAATATACAGCTCCAAAGGCTCCACCTTTTCAAGTGCAAATACTAAGCAAAGATCCAGAGAGTTGAAACGTTGACAATCTCTCAAGGTAAGAGAAGAATATATATAAAGAAAAAACTTACGGGCTGCAAATCTTCTCTCTTGAGCCACACATTTACCCCCCACCTTTCGGAGAGCTTCGGCGCCATCTGTAGCGGCGTCTCCATCGCCACATCATAGACCTTCGAGGAAAGGATGTTCGTCAAATACCCCATCGCTTTTATGGTGTCATCGCCGCCGCCACCCAGAGCCGTGCGGTCCGGTACTGCCCCAAGATAACCTGGCGGGTACTGAAGATCGTCCGGCGAGGCCTTCCTGAGAGTCGGCGGGGGGGAAGTAGAATTCCCCAGTGGTGCCTCTGGAGAGACTGTCACAGCATTCCCGGTGGCGGCGACAGTGGCAGATTGCGGCCTGGGAAACATCACCCCCTTCCATTTGGGGATACTGGTTCCTATCTGGAACTTAAACGGGAGCTTCTCAGCGGAGGGCGAAGGTGAGACGTTGGGGAGGAAGATATGTGATTTCGAGGGCGTAAAGCCGAGAGCTTCCATAGTCGATGGAGATGATGCCGGGAAAGGGCGGGAGGCTGCGACGCCGTTTTGTTGGGGGTGGGGGTTTGTGAGTGGGGATCGAGGGTAGAAAGGCCTGACTTCTGTTTCTGAATTTGGATTCTCTTATAAGTTAGATCAATTGCATAATCCCCCCTAAACTGTGGAGCCAATTGCATTGTTCCCCTCGAACTTTAATTTCATGAAATTGACTCCATAGTCTTTTGGTAGAGATTTTTTTAGTTATGGGTATATTGCATGATTACCCTAAACTTTGGGTTCATATGAAATCTTCCCTTCAAGTTTTAGTTTTCTGACATTTACCCCCTAATATTCTGCTAAGGGTGGATTTCCTTAATTTTCTCGAACCTCCCGTATGGTTGATAAAAATCTTTAGAAGAATACTATGTCGCAGCAGACCCACCATGCTGGACAGCAGTGGCGGATTTATAAGAAATATTGTTTATTGCTGCTGGAAGACGTTCACATATACATTACCTCTTGTGATTTTTGAAGTGGGTGGTGGAGTGCACGTCTGGAAGTTGGTGCACTTCCTCAATCTCCCTAACCCCGAAGACCCTTCGTCACCCCCACTATATCTATCTGCACTGCTGCAGATTGCCCATATCCATTACAAGGAAGAGGAAGAGGGAGATGAAGATGAAGATGATGGAGTGCAAGGTCATTTTCGCGATTATGGCGCTGTCAGTTTTCACCGGAACGGCGACGGGGTGGGGAGAGGATGCCCAGGAGATCCACGTCGGCGGAAGAGTTATGTGCCAAGACTGCACCAAGGGCTGGAACGACTGGGCTCAGGGCGGCTCCCCCATTAAAGGTCAGCCATTTCCTCGTACACGCTGGTTTGGCTCAGATCGATCCCTCGTCGTCGTTATATCTGTTGGTTAACCGGCCGGTTCGACATTCTGTGTTCTCTCAATCACCCGATATACTTAATACCCGATCTGCAGGTGCCCGAGTATCGGTATCGTGCATGGACGAGAGGAGCAGGATCATATACTACGGAAGCGACGACACCGACGCGGCCGGCCACTTCAGCATCGTCATCAACAGATACGTCAACGGGAAGAAGATCGAGGAGAGGCTGTGCTCGGTGAGGCTCGTGTCATCCCCCGACGACTCCTGCGACGTCCCCACCGACTTCTCCGGCGGAAGTCATGGGTTCAGGCTGAGGCACCCTAGCTCGGTGTACGGCAAAGCCATCGCTTACTCGGTCGGTCCGCTGTATTACACATCTCCCATGTGCGAGGAACCGAATATGGATTAGAAAGGGGGGGGGGGGTCCAGCGAGCTGTCCTGTCTGCTCTTTCTTTTGGCTTCTGTACTATATATATATATATAACACTTACTGGTTCACTTTGTTGCAAGAAACTGAAATTCTACCTATTGGTGGTTCAGGTGCTCTCCAATCTCCATCTCCTTCCGATATGTGATTTTGGGTTGAAATTTAATGAATAAAATTTTTATAATTTGAATAATTTTATCAGTAATAAAGCGAAGAGCATGGAACTAATTGACTAACGAGCAATGAATTTCTGGAAATTATAAAAATTCGAAAATGAGCTCTCCCGTGCGACAGGGTTCCACGTTTAAGCATAAAAAGAGTGCCACGTCATCAGGAAGCCGACTCACCAGACCACTTCCAGAAGATGCTACCGCGGTCCAAATTTCAGGACGACCTTTCTCCTCTCCTCGTCCAGCGATGGCGGTCCCGTTGTGGAGGAGGAGGCTCCCTCTGCCGTGGGAACCGAAATTTCTGCTTCAGCGATGCACGGCGGCCGGCTTGATGGGCCGTGTTGGGCCCAGGTGGGCCTCATCCTCCTCCTCGTCTTCATCGTCCTCGTCCCCGCCGCCAAACGAAACCTCGTCGAAGCCGCAGAGGAAGATTACCGACCGTCTGTCGGCCGTCATAGATGCGGTCAACGACCGTAAGCTCCCGCCCGAGCTCCGCGGACAACGTAATTCCGTCAGGTGCCCGAATTTCCATGGCTCAGCTCACGTGCATGTGTTACCCTTTCTTTAACAGTCTCTCCTGTCTTTGTTATAAAATAGTGAGATAAGGTAATGGAGTTTTATTCCTTGTGATTCGACTTGTTTTAGTGCCCAAAAGATGGCTGATTTTTCACTAGAATGAGGCAATGTTGTTTTGGCGTTAAAGAGAGACGCATTTTTCTGTGAGATGGGCATCCTCGAATTATTTTTGAAATATTATGTATAGAAGGTTGATCATTGCAAGCAAGTAGAAATCATGCAAATTTTGTTGTTTGTGCAAAGGACAATTATAGCCTCTTCTGTGGCTCCTCCAAGTTTATGTGTTGCTCATGTTGGGACCTGATTGCTCTGTTAGAATCCGACCTGATATTTAGGGGCTGTAAGGGGATTGTTGGAGACTAGTGTGACTATGGTTATTGATGCCTGTAATGGTGTTGAATTCTTGTATCTGCTGCGTGTGAAAACTTTTGATCACTGTGTTTGATGAAATACCAATAATTTGATGATCTAAGGGAATTTGTGAAGACTTGGAGAAAATCCCTTTTGGCTCATGGATAATTTTTCCATCCTTTTCAACAGATCTGAAACTGATATCATAAATATCGTTGAGCACCGGATATGGCATTCAATGGAGGAAGGGCAATTTGAAAACTTACCGGGTAAAGGGAAACCCCTCAATCTCAATGTCAATCCCCATGCAGATCCAGCAGATGACACCTTATACAGAATTCTCTCAAAGAACGGGTGCGCTCCTGAGTGGGTAGAGCTTAACAAGGAGATTCGAAGCAAGATTTCTGAATGGCGGTCATCATTGAAGAAAGCATGGATAAGTAAAGGCATTGGGAATAATTCCCGGTGGATAGATTCTTCTGAGGCTTTGAAAGCTCAGATGCGTGATATCAATGACAAGGTACTTGCATCTTCCTTTCATTTGCTTGTGCATTGCTTCAACTCGTGCTTCAAATTGTTTACTATTGGAGGGAAAATGGGTTTGTGTGCACTTGTTCTCATGAGCTTGGTCCTTGCGTTGGGTTTTGACATGGTTGTTTGGAGTAGGTCTATGTCCTTAATACAGCTAACAGAATCCAAAGAAGCTATAATTTGTTGGTCTTATACGGTAATGACAAATGGCATAAGATGTGAGAAAAGTAGCTATCCTCGATTTTTTCTTCAGTAGTTAAGAAGAGAATTTCTCCTCTCGTGGGCCGATATGTTTGTTATGTTGAATTTTCTGCTGCAGGTTTTCAGGTACAATCTTATTGTCCCTTTTGGGCGTCAGATGTTTGGGCTGAAGTGGGAGAAAGAAATAGATCGGCTGAAAGAGGAATCTCAATCGGGGGAGGTTCAAGAAAGGTAGAACACAATGCTTTGCAGCGGAAGAGAAGCTTCTGTGGAAGTCGAAGTTCATTTTCGATTGGCTTCTCTACACAACAACACCAACTATATACCTGATCAGATCGTTATACAAACTAAGAAATGCGCAGCTTCAGAAGAGGCAGACGTGATGGGTCTTCTGTATTCCATTGTGGGGCCTATTGCTGCTCTGGTCTTTGCAGGATCAGAATTGTCTATTGGAAGTTATAAAGGTATACTTAGTTTTTTCGGTGAGAAAGAGGTTCGATTTCTCACTGGAGAAGACACTCAGGATTATTCGAGTCTTTATTTCCATGTGATCCTGTTCAAGACATGATTTTGTATGATGGTTTGTCAAGTAAAGGCAACAGATGTCATATTAGAAACGGAATATCCGTCCTGTTTCTCGTCGGGTTTGGGCCATATAAAGTGTATGGCTCTCTCATGAAACGAGTGAACCTTCATGGCGTCGTCAGATATGACGAGAGTGGTAACTGGGAACACTTGGACGTCGCTTTGAGAAGGAGGTCACTGATCAGGCGAATCAGCAGGAAATTGCAGAAACTGGGCGCCGGAAAGCCTGATCTTGAGTATGAAACTAATGATTCTTATGATGGTTTGGCCCATGAACCAGTGAATCCATCCTATACCATTTCTTGTCCAGTCTGGTGTGGTCTTTGAAAATTATGATTGTAGGTGCTTACATGGATGGAAATAATGGATGGAAATAATGGCCGCGACGGGGTCTTATTGGGCTCAAATATACATTTCTAGTACCAAGAGGAAGGCCCCTCTTTCTCCACAAGTATCATAGTGTTGTTTTTTAATGGGTCAAAGTGTTTGGATCGCTGTATTAAGCCTGGCATAAGAGCTTAATTGGTCCTATATCTTCTGTGGTTCGTTCTTCCTAGACTGCAGAGTCTAACTTAACCAACATTTCTCCTAAAAAGACGGAGGAAAGAAAAACCAAAAGATGCACTAGTTAGGGAAGGCCACTGTTACTATCAACACTGCACCCTGTTCTTCCGATCCGTAGTTGCGAAAGAGAATGGATCAACCGAGATGGCACCTGATCGAGCCGTCTTGTCGAATCGCTCCCCAGCAGAGCCTCTTGGGAAGAAGATGATGATGAAGATGAAGTTGACGCCTTTTCTTGCTTCCATTCAATGTCAATGACAAGATGCGATGGATCCACCATGGAGAGCGAGCGTTTCAGCCCCACATCCTCACGAGGCAGCCATGGTGCTTCCCTTGTCACAAACGAGGATGCACAGTGCCGGAGCAATCCCACGCCTGACGACCTCTGCGGCAAAACAGAATCCACACTGTCGCTGCTGCTGCCGGTAGCTGCTGGGAGCTTGAGCAACGTCTCCCCTACCGCTGGTGCAGTGACCGGCGACCGGCACACCGGGCAGCTTGAGTGCGCTAGGAACCACTGGTCGATGCACGAGACGTGGAATGCATGGCGGCAGCTGGGGAGCAGCCGCACGGCCTCTCCATCCTCCAATTCCCCCAAGCAGACGGCGCATTCCCCTTGATCCACCCTGAAGTCCCGATGCCCCTTCTCAGCCGAGTACGTGAAGATCGGGATCGTCTTCAGGACCTTCTCCTCGACACCAAGGGCTGAACGGTTGGCGACATCAGCCTCTGCGGTGAGGTGGTGCCGAGCGAGTATCTCCTCGGCCACTTGCCGCCGCCACCGCCGCCGACGATAGAGGCAGTACTTCACCACGAACAGGTGGTAGGCCACGATCACGACACACGTGACGACCATGCAGGCCATGGAGATCAGCAGCGGGGTGAAGAAGCTTTCCGTTTCTTGCTGAGAATGCGAGCTGGTTGTTCCCATGGCTCATGGGATCCGGGCAAAGGAGCTGCTCGAGCCGGTGCTGGAGTGCGGCTGTAACGTTATATAAGGTGGGTGAGAAGGGTAAAATGGGGAATTCCGGAAGCGGCGGGCTCCAGGCGGTTGCTTTGCTAGAAACTCGGGGCACCGGAGTGAGCCGGACACGTTGCAGGCATAGTTTTCCGGGGGATTGGGAAAGCTGAGGGAGTGACGCGTGTATGGTGCAGCTGAGGCCAACTGTTGACTTGGATATCTGGTGGACCACTGGAGAATTCAGGCAGCCCTACCATAGGCGAAATGGTCGGTCGGTCAGATGGAGAGTGCCAGAGCGTCACTCTGATTGTAGTACTAAATAATTTACAGGGCTCTGGGATGCGAGCTGATGCACCCCGTGGAAAGAAAAAATGAGTTTCCATCTATTCTAATTAATTTCTATTTTATTTACATTAACTTATTATAGCGTACGACTCTTTTGAATTATAAATCTAAAGCTTTTGATGGGAGAAAAAGGCAGCCATGCCAAGTCAACTACCCAGATGTCGGTCAAGAGACGATGAGACGTTGGTAAGTTGACGTTCTGATAAGGGGGAGGCATTGCCGTCCACTAGTTCTTGTGGTTCCTCGGGCTCTTCTCAGAGGTAATCTCTTAGCGAGTAGCCCGCAGAATCCCCAGGCTACTCCGCCCATGGATTTCTTGCACTCCACAATCCGCCTATAGCGCCGATCCAGGAGAAGGCCTTGATCATGGACCCTAGCCCCCCAAAAAAATCGCAAGAGCACGAGGCCCAAAGGGCTATGGCTCCGACTGCTCATATTCATCATATTCATGATTAGTAGAATTTGTATCCATCCGCGGAAAAATAAAAAAAGAAATCCCAATTTGAACTTAAAACTTAGTTTGGGAGTCCTCAGAACTTTAAATATAGGATAACCAAAATCGGACAAGAAGAGAAGAACCGTCAATAGAGATAACCACTTGGGAGTTGAGATATGCAAAATCGAACTCTGCCAATACTTAAGATACACACGCACATATATATATATATATATATATATGATAGCATTGCTGAAAGAAACAAAGAAACACCGAGTGTTGGAGGGACCCCGACGTAGATGGCAAAGCCATGCAACGAATGGGGAGCAAAGGGACAAAAGCTAATTATACTATGAACCGCGTGCGGTTGCCGGTTGCCGGTTGGGCCCCCATCGTTCAATCAAATCCCTCTCTCTCTCTCTCTCCCACTCACGCTGTGTCTCTGGGATACTGTTATTGGCTTTTTCATTACCATGTGTGAATGTCAATATACATGTACGTGTGAGTATGGGGTTTGCTCCCCTTCGGATCACTCGAGCCCCCCAGAGCAACACGTCAGACTTGGACCGGTGTTCTCGATTTATTAATTAGATCGGAACTAGTACAAATCTTTCTTTCCCTTCGGCCACTGATGATGGGTGCATGGTCGGTCAATGGTATATTTGTGAATACGTCCGAAGAGAATGAAGTGACAATATGTGTTTGAGCCGGACTAGAAACCGGTTAAGGTACGAGTTCATTGATTCAATAAGTCGAATATCATTATTTATTAAACAATGATAATAATATATATTTAATTATTATAAATTTAAATATAATATAATAATGAATACTGATTAGTTTATAATTTTAAATTCAGTTGAAAATATAAATTTAAGTAAAATAAAATAAAATATACCATTAATGTTTTATTTTTAAAATAAATGTTGAGGTTGATGATATATTTTTCTTTTCTGTTTAGTCGAATTTTGCAGTTAAATTAAAAATCGATTAATTTAAATGAATCTGAATGAATTTAGGATTTATTTGGATTAATTAAGTAAAACAAATAGGTTAGTTGCCCAGTTTCCAATCAAACCAAGTGGTTCTGGCCCAGTCGATCTGGTCACAAGTCTCCAATATCCGGGAAGCACGTCGTGTTTATGGAAAAATACAATAATAAATAGTTTAAAATTATTAATTATGTCCTTTATATTATTGAATAATTGTATGGAAATAACCAAAAAAATTTTATGGTTCATTTTACAATGACATTAACAAACAGCTAATCATTGTAGATAAGAGGGCCCACACGCGGGCAAATGTACAATATGTTTGATTATGTCGCAGATTATGATAAGTGAAAGTGAATAAATTATATGATTTAATTAAAAAAGAGATAAAATTGATAAAAATATAATATTTATAGTATGTCAATTATAATGAGCTATCCTTAAATTTGTCCATATTCATGTTTATATATAATAACTTCTCCAAATTTGATATAATGCCTCCCAAATTAAATAATTTTACACCGTTGAAATTCAATATCATTTTCCTTTTAAATTTTTTCATACTCTAACTAATTCATGGACCTCTTTCGGTTGAAGATCTAGGGCGAAACTTTAAGTGCTTTCCTCATTAATTATGATAATCATTGTCACAAATTGTATGTATATTTATTTGAGTAAAATTCTAATCTCTAGTGGCGTTGGTTTGTCTTATAAAAAAATATATATGGTAAAACTGATAAACAACTTTGCATATATAATCCATATATATTCATTTAAAATTAAAAAATTTTAAACGGATAAGATTATTTTATAAAATATCGTACCATTGTTATTGGAATTTTTTCATTATTGTCATGGGATTTTAACATCCTATCGATGGCAAATCAATCATCCCGCTCGAGCAGCGGGTTCCATCTTGGAAACAGAGTGCTCCCAACGGATTTCTTTGTTGGTTTTTGGCATCTCGTGCTCAGTAGAACATGGTAAGTCGATGGATATGTACACCGATTTTATTCCATTCCGACCATTGTGCATGAACCTGGCTGTCACCATAGCCAAATGCCTCTTTCGGAAAAGCTTCACGGCAAGTTTCCAGTTTGGCTAAAAGGGTTTCTCGGCCTAGTGGATGCATATCAAATTGCAACCGCACATTCAAAAGCCGTGTCGCCAAAGGGAAGGGTGATCTAAAAGGGAATCGAAATCCTCCTCCCTCGGAGTTGATGCTTAGATCCATGCCTAGAAAGCAAAAGGCTACCCTACATTTGGAAATGAAAAGGCATCGGCCGAAAAGATACAATCACCAAACCATCTTTCTGGGCACGTTCATACGATTTTTCATTTAAAAATAATTTATACCAAATTCGAGTATGAAATATTTGTAATAAGATATTTATCTATTAGATTGTTGATGTACTCTAATTCGGATCGGTCCAACAACAACCACTCCGAGGATGGAGAGAGATAGATTCTAAGCAGTGTGTAGACCACTGAGCAAAACTGATGGTAGTCAACGCTTCTGGTCTCCCGCTCCTCTTTGTCCATGGTTTTCTCCAAAACCGCCAATTCCCTTGATTTTGTTCTTTAGTTGAGGCCTCACTACATAAATGCCACACCTAGTCCCCTCAAATCTCGATGTGCACCACCACCCCCCTTGATATCTCTCTTGTCCACTCAAAATCAAGCGTTCTTTTCCCCCCACGAAAAGGTTGGTCTATTATACACGATCATTTTTCTGTCTGTCCCCCACAACTGCTACTCTGATCCGTGTCTCTTAACTTGCAGTGCTGAAACCGATTCCTGTTAGTTTTGCTTCAGCGTCACATGTTCTAATTCCGCACTTGTCCGGCAATCATTGCAGTCTCCCCACAACTTATAGCATGTCTCCTGCAATGGTGGCGATGGATGAGGCCGATGATGTGTCGGAGGATGATGAGAGCCAGTACCAGAAGGGAGTGAGGCATCTTTGCGAGAAGGCGATCTCTAAGGTGCCCAGCAAGTACATCCTGCCCATAGAGGAACGACCAGTCTGCGAGGATACTGCAAAACCGAATGTCCGGGGGCAGCTTATAAGCCTCCCCACGGTTGACTTTGCTGAGCTGAGGAGCCCATCGCACCGACCAAGAGCCCTCAGGTCCTTGGTCAAAGCCTGTGAGCAGTACGGATTTTTCCAGGTGGGTTCAATATGATCTTCTCCATTTATAGTTTCAGAACTTTCTTTCAAGTCGGAGAACGAGTTAAACATGGGGGAGTTTGCAGGAGCAAGTATGCTAATCTGTTTACTTGGATCCATCAAAATGCAGCTGGTAAACCACGGGATCCCAAGCGAGGTAATAAGCAGTATGATGGATGCAAGCACGAGGTTCTTCGAGCAGCCTTACGAGGAGAGGGCCAAGTACATGTCATCGGATATGATGTCGGCAGTGAGGTACGGGACAAGCTTCAACCAGCGCAAGGATAGAGTCTTCTGCTGGAGAGATTTCCTTAAGCTAACCTGCCACCCGATGTCCCAAGTCCTTCCTCATTGGCCTTCTTCTCCGGCCGACCTAAGGTAACACCACACTACTTGCTACTAACAGCATCACACCTCAGCTTACCATCTCACTGTCCGTCACACAGACCCGCCAATCAGATCGTGTCACATGTAGAAAGCACTATTTTAACCTGTACATTGAGTAGACATATGCATGTCAGCCGGCAGTGTCGGACGACGCACATATGCTCAGCTTGCACGACCAGTTTCCCACTAATTCCCTATTTAATCAATGATTGACAAAGATCCCTCCGCTATCTGATCAAATTCAATGCATCGTGGAAAGGAGAATATCGACACTGTTTGCTATTGTCCGTGTGACAAAAGGACAAAAGGGGTTCACTTCAGCTACCGCCCGCGCAGTTCATGATTTAGGATCGATTTTTTTTTTTAAGTACTTTTCGTGACATTCCATTCCCCTCTTCCTCGTACAACTTTGGTGGCACAAATAACATCTCGTTTGGTGGCTCCCCTGATAAAGGACGAATGATAGACGAGTCTTATTTTACTAATCCGCCACTTAATATGTCTCAATTTCATAGTCATCGTGACCTCGCAGCTTGTAGGGCCTATTCACTTTCAGTTCCCAATTTTAAATTCGTGGAAATTGACAGAATATATAGTTATACGAACTATATATGCATTTACACCTCAAATTTCATAGAATCATGCAAACGGAATAACAAATATCTGTCGCTTTGTGCAAGAAAAGGAAGGTGGCGGCACCCTACGCAGAAGGGACCAAGAAGTTGTTTTTGGAGCTCATGGAGGCTGTCCTGGAGAGCCTGGGGCTGTCGTCCCCACCGGAACAAGATGATGAAGAACATCGAGAAGACGATATAATCATGGAACAGTTCAAGGAGGGGAGCCAGCTGATGGTGATGAACTGCTATCCTCCGTGCCCGGAGCCCGATCTCACGCTCGGGATGCCTCCTCACTCCGACTACGGATTCCTCACGCTTCTGCTTCAGGATCAGGTCCAGGGTCTCCAGATACTGCACCACGAACACTGGGTCACCGTTGAGCCCATCGCCGGTGCATTGGTCGTCAATGTTGGCGATCACCTCGAGGTCAGGCTCCCACACATCAATATCGTGCTCGATTTTTCGTAGATTTATAAATCACGACTGCTGACATCCATTGACGCTATCTGATATTCGTACTAGATTTTCAGCAACGGAAGATACAAAAGCGTGTTGCATAGGGTACTCGTGAATGCCACGAGATCTCGCATCTCAGTCGCAACCCTGCACAGCTTGCCTTACAGCTGCATCATCAGGCCACCACCGGAGCTCATCGATGAAGCGAACCCAAGGCGCTACATGGACACCGACTTTTCTTGCTTTATTAAGTATATCTCATCCTGCGAGCCCAAGAAGAAGAATTTCTTGGATTCTAGGAAATTGCCAACTTAATAATTTGGAAAAAAAAAGAAAGAAGGGAAGTTATGTATATGCTATATATGTACAGATATATAGAGAAGTGGAAAAGAGAGAAGCATGGGTGTACGCTGGTTTCCAAATTAGCCACATTTTGTGATTCAGCTTTGATCGGTCGGAAATGTGACGTACTATATCTATGTGTCCTCCATCGTGATATCTGTATAATAAAATTTCTCTGGACTTTATAAGAGATTATTGTCCTTCCAAATTTCCATGCCAAATCATATGTCCCAGGTCCACATGGACAAAGCACATGAACACAGAGAGAGTGCATGGTAGATGCCCATGAAAGGGGAGGAGAAAATCCTCTCGGAAACTCCCACTTGCTACCCCCATGTAGTTCGGTTCCCCCCGAACTCCAATGGCGCAGCCCCAGCCGACTCTCTCTGGGGGCTCTGCCCTACTATTTGGTCGTCCTCCATTTTCTCTGGGTTTGAGTCGGCGGTGAGTTTCCGGTATGTATCCAGTGCATCTTGCATCATTTTGACAGTTTCTCCGTGTGCGAACAGTGAACTCCCGTAAGGGCAATTTGAATCCTTTGGCACTTTCTCCTCTCAATGGCTTCCCTGATATTCAGGTTCTTCATCGTCTCTCGCCATTCTCTGCACGTATGACCGAGGAATCTAAAACTATGTTGTAACTCCTCCACTGTAAGGGCTCAATACACAGCTCGGTATGCTGTATCGGCGTGTTCGTGTTTCGCCAGCTTCTTCATCCTCTTAACTCATCATCAAACTCGCGCTGCCGAGTTCCTCCTCCTTCCTCTTCTTCTTGTTAATTCGTGGGTATCAGCCCATAGCTAAATCAATGAAAGGTGACGACGGTTTACTTCGATCACTTAAATATGCATAGAGCATGCGTTGATGAGAACGAGAAAGTATAATTGAAAAAGTTTTCCAACATGTTTCAGGATCATCTCAGGGATGATGATGTTACGTCATCATCATCTGTGGTGTATTTAAAAGTAATGATGTCATCGGGTGTGTATATATATATAATATTCTACGAATGCAAAAGGGAGTGGATACGTCATGGGCAATTGATGAAACTTCACGTCAAAATATCCCCCACGGAGACTCCATTCTTCAACTGGCTTCCTCGTCTGTCCCTTCGCCTGGCTAAAACCTCCTCCTCCTCCTCCTCCCTATCAAATCTGGAAATCTGAGTTATCGATACTCGCACTGACGATATGTCATCGACACATTTCCATTCACAAAAAAAAAAAAACTTTCCAGCCAAATTGAGACGAGCAGATCCGTTGATTCATGAACGACGGCACGGTGAGAATAAACACAACTCTACCGGTAAAAGCGCATGCGTGCCAGTACGATGTGCGACCAACGACGGCCCGTCGTTCCAGGCCGAGAGCAACCGTAGAAGCGCGTCTTTCCTAGGTATCGAATGCACATTCATGACCTTAGCTCGACTCCCCGGCGAGAAAGACGTCGTCGCCTGGTTCCCCGACAGAACAAGGCCCCTGGTTCGACCATTTATTTACACACAACAGAAAATCATGAAGTCTACAGTTGAATTCAGAGAAAACTATCAAAATAACCCTCAAAGTTATAGTCTGCCACCAAATCAGTCCTTTAATTATTAGGACAGTTTGGAATTCTATCACCAAAATAGTCTTTACGTCGACATGGATTGTTATTAACAGTGCCGCACATACGGTCCCGCCAGATTTCCGTCACGATGCTTCTCACATCGTTAACATCTGGACCGTATCAATGACAAATTTGTAATAATTGGATAAAAAAGAGCGGTTAAAATAATTTAAGGACTAAATTGATGATCGATTATAAATTAATGGAACATTTTGACGGTTTTTTTCTGGAGTTTATCCCGAGCTTGCCGTCGAACCGAACCTCTACATAAGCGTTGTTATAATCGGAGCTGTATCTACCATATATATGTATGTATGTATGTATAGGTTTGGGGTTGAATGAGAGTGGTCTTCCTTTTTTTTTTTCCCTCCTTTTTTTCGATTTCTCGTCTTTTGAATTCGAACCATTACAAGTTCATATGAGGAGAGTTGGTCATTTAAACACGGAGAGGGGGAGAGAGCGGGCGCCGATTTCAGTCAGGGTGAAGGCTCCTCCTCCCCTTCGCTCTCCTCCTCCTCCGTCGTCTCCCAGCTCAAGGGTTTTGAATCGAGCAGAAGAGCGAGAAGGAGATCGCGGCTGGAGCTTGGAGGCTCGATCGAACTTTCTCGGCGAACCCTAGCAACGACTGTACTCGTAAGTTTCCCTCCTCTGCAGAACCTTACTCGTTATCTTCTGCGTGTTCTTCTTCCCTCTCATCTCCGACTTCCTTTCCTTGGTCCATGCACTAACTCTCGTTCGAAGCGTCGTTATCACTTAAATTCCCCCGCTGCGGAATGCCTGCTTCGGTCTCTCTCTCTCTCTCTCTCACAATTCCTATTCATCAACTCCACGATGTCCGCTGTTTCAATTTTCACTTCTGCTTTCGGATTTCCGGATTTCTCTCCACATTATAGTCCGATAACCTGAATTTGGACTCTGAATCTACTTCTGGATAGTCGGAGCCAGTAATTGATGGGTTTGAGCGGTATCATGATGGACGGCCAGGTTGTGAAGCTTGAGACGGAGGGAATGTTGGTTAGGCTGGCTGCGGATGATGGTGAGAACTCGGTCGAAAGTGGAGGAGAGGGCGATAATTTGTTGGAACATGAGGTGACGTAGACCAAAATTTCTGTGACGGTGTTTCTCGTGGTCGTATCAGTGATGCTGCAAAGAAAGAGCGTACGAAAGGCTTCTGGAGATTGATTGGTTAAGCTGGTTATCATTTTGACGGCAATAGAAGCGGCTGGAGAGACTTATTGCGGACGCTGACGCCACTCCAAAGGACGCTGCCAAGCAGGGCTCGCTGTTGGCCGAGCCCATCAACAGGCACAGGTCAGTCTTCCGTTCCTCGTTTTCTTTTTCATTTGATGATCGGCACTAACATGTTGCCGACCTGCTCCATTAATTGGATTCGTTACTAGGGTTATGTATGGAAGTGCTTTCTTATAAGTTTACTCTTGTCTTCCAAAATTTCATAGGTTTACTGTCTTGCTCTGCGCTTGTAGGTTAATCCCATGGATGCCTATGGAGGAGGGACATACGGCAAATAAATATTGTTTGAGGATGTATAATTGAGAAAATTCTTATCATAACTAAGTGGAATTGGAGTTTCAGTCAAGAACTCTTTTCATATAGTATACGAACTAAAATATATAGGAACTAAAAGGTAGTCCAACCATTCTTACATTATGCATAGGAGCTTAGGTCCCATTTCTAGTCTCTATTTTGATAGTTTGTTTATGAAATTTAATTCTACCTTTGGTTTCATTTTACTTTACAATTCGGGAACTCTGTAAAAGTTATTGAGGAATGCAAGTTGAAAGTTTTTTGGAAACCATTCGTGCATAAAATTCTACCAGCATCTCTTCTAAGTGAGAATGGCAGTATAATGTGTATCTTCTAGCTTGATTATCTTTTTTCTGCACCTTTTGCAAGTGATGAATAAATCTACCCATTCTTGTATTAGTTTCAGCTTACGATTTTCCAAATTCTCTGACACACCTTGATTGGCACCTTTGTATTGACTATCTTCTTCTCAGGTCATTTTGCATGAGGAAAAGTCCTGATTAACATCACTGGATTTTTTTTCAATCAGATTATTTGTGGCTGATTCATTCTTTACTTGCCAGAGAAATTAGGAAAGTAGAAAGTTTAAGATAAATATCAAATCTAGAATGATTCTTACATATTGGTTTAATTATTAAGAGATACAGAGATGGGTTTGTTAAGATGGAAATGTGGCTCTAAAGTTGCCCATTCCATGTATTACCAGATAATCGAGGTGATTTGGATGGGAATCTCTTTCTAGAATTTCTCAACTAAGAATAACCAATGAACTCCCACTAGGCAAAAGGATCCATGTTAGAGTTAGGTATTGGCTACGCATGACATTCATGTGTGTGAGCTTAAATTCCAAAATTAGGATATTCTTTTGCTGGTTTCAATATGTAAAACCTGGCAGCCACTAAAATCCTTCTATTTGTAAGATTGTTTAGAGAAAATTTTTTTTCCCCTCAATTCATTATCTAGAATGAAAAAACTGTAGTCTTTCTCTTGTATCTCAGCTTAAAAAATCAATTGTTCTATTACACATGTAGTTGCAAGAATTGAAGTAGCGGGCTTTAAGAAATATGGATGAGGGTTTCCTGAACCATGGCATATCGAACAAGCAGCTGTGGCATGTCAATATAATAAGACTGGCTAAACATTTCCTTTTCCTTAAAGATCATTAAAAATTCTAAGGCTGTCAAAGGTTGTGACGATGCAAAGAAAGAGCTTAAAGAAGCGATGGAGTATCTTAGAGACCTGGGAAATTTACTTGCCTTCAAGGGAAGTTGCCTGCACACATGCACCTAGCAGCCCTGGTTGGTTCTGGAACCTATGAATTGTGGGGTTCACCATACCTAGTTCAATGGCTACATTTAATTAATGACCTCGACCTTTTTTTGGGTAAGTTGTAGATAAATTTGCCTGTATGCTTTGCTCAAATAAAAAATTTACCATGACATTTTCTTCTGTGAAGATTTCACCTTATATAACAATGATCACTGTATTTGTGCCTGTTCTAGCTGATAAACTAAAAAGGCCGGTCTGCCTTCTTCAATAAATTATGGTAGAAGACTAAGAGTTTAGTTGGTGCATCTTTCGTCTAGTGATTTTGCTTGAATATATAACTTAACAAATTCCTAAACTTACTTTTATTCCTCCATTTTAGGAATGATTTAGTTTGATGAATCAATACTTATGTCAATCTTCTAACGGTCACAGTCAGAGTTATTCAAATTTTATCACTTCAGTTGTGCTACAAATGATATTATCTCAGTTGAAAGCATTTTTCTGAGTTTAGGTAACTTTGTAAACAGGGAATCCTTTTAACTGGAGCCCCTGGGACAGGGAAAACTCTTCTTGCTAGGTGTATGATAACTATAGGATAGGTTCAAAATCTTGCTTCAGAGTCAAATTCTCATGTGTCTGGAATGACTTGTCACAGTATGATCATACTTGCAAAAACATTCAGCTTCTACTTTTACAGCATCGTGGGAACATTCTTCAAATTTTGATAGGTTATTTTCACTCTGGACATTTTTGGAAGAAATGGCATCTAGGCATTGATATATGTGCTCTACTTGCTTGGTTTGCAAGATTGCAATTTTTTTGTATATCTTCCCTTGGAATTTAGTAGTTTAATTTGAGTTCAGTGCATGAAGCTTTAATTGCCTTTCAATGACCACATGGTGCAAAATAGTCTGATAGTGGCATTCCTCATGTGATTTGAAGGTCTTTGCTGGAGAAGCTATTGTTGCTTTCTTCCATTGTGTAACATTTGAGGAAATGTATGCTCTTTGTTTTATAGATATTTTTGGAAAAACCCATCCATGGAAGTGTTTTTTTTTTTACTATGATATTCTTAATGATTTCTTATGTTTTAGTATCTCTGAGATGTGTAACATCCTCTGCATGATAGACACTTAGATGAGTTCAGAAATGCAATCGCTGCTTGAGAACTTGTATTGCCTCCTTTTTGATTGCTTGGCTATTGTGAATGTCTCTTTTCCTAGGTTTCAAATTGTGAGATGATTAATGTCACTGGTCCCATTCATACTACAGCGAGATCTAGTTCAGAAATGCAATCTTGTATTGATGCTGAAGTAAGGACTTTTCTACAAGCCATCACCGTTATTGCGTGGTACACCAAGAAATTGTCTACACGATATTAATTTCAATCACCATCTGTGCGGGCGGTGAAGCTACTAAAAGGCATAGAATCAAGTGAAGGTTCTATTGAAGAAAGTTAGCCCAATTTCTGCAAGTCATGCAATGATACCATCCATTTTTAGTGATAGATGGTACCAAAAACTTTTTGTCTCAGAGTTGCAAGCATCTGTGTATATTCAGCATGAGAAGGCTATATATGCCCTTGCAAATGCACTTCTGGAGGATGAGACCCTAAGTGGAGAAGAAACAAAGCGCATACTCAAACAGCAAGGAGATAGCGCAGAAGGAAAGATTAGAATTGTCGAGACATTGGGATAAGTTATTGACAAGGGCGCCGAGCAGAGTGGACAGCTATGCAGAGCTTGCTCATTGAACTGATGCAAAGCACAGAGGTATTTTTTTTAATTATTACTTAAAGAGTATCTTTCAATTCTTTCGTCTCTCCATGTACTTATTTCCTGCTCCAAAGACGTATCATAACTCAACCCGGAAAGTTCTTCCGGAGTGGCCATTGCTCAGTAACGTCATTCTAGAGCAAATTGCTGATAGAATATTCTTAGGGGTTTGGCAGGTGAACATATTTCCACGGTGGAGGGAGGCAACCCTTTTCAGTGGCATCCTATTCTTGCGTTGATTGCTTGCTTTAATTCGATGGTCTGGCTTTTGTCTCGGGGTCACTCTCCTTGTGTCTAGGAAGGTATTTTGCGGATGATACTGACACCTGTTCTCGGCTAGGGTCATGGCTCACTGGCCTACAGTGCGACCCACCTGGGTCCTTCTAGCTCCATTTGAACAGTTAGATACTGGGTGTTTACAAGCCCATGCTTGCCTTGATGGGCCGATTTGGGCCCGTCCGTAAGTCATTATGCACGTTGTGAGGAGCATCATAGCAGGTACTGGACCCATTCGGCTTAAATATGGGCAAAAGGGCCCGAGCAGCCTGAATCTTGGCATCAAGGCCGGATATTGGGGCTGATCAGTGTGAGAAATGAACCCATTCGGCTTGAAGTTTGGGTGTCTAAGCCCGTTGGGCTCCTAACATGGGCATGAGGGCCAGGTGGGCTATAATATTGGGTTTACAGGCCCTTTCAGCAAGCAAACTGGGCTAAGTGGGATTAAGTAGGCCCGGAGCCCGCTGCATTGAACACATGGACCAAGATGTTTGAATAAGTTAAATGGGCTTGGAGGCCTAATGTAAGACTGGAGATCATTTAGTTAGCCCAATGGGCCTGAATGCATGGCCCATTTCTGTCATAACTCGGCCTAGGGGCTCATTCATCTTAGAAATGATCAGGTCTCCAAGCCCATTGGGCTAATATATTCGGCCTCAGGCCAATTCCTTGAGCCCACGTTCTGATTGGGCTCATTTCCCAGGCATCCAGGCCCATGGGGTTCATTGGATACCCTCCAGGCCCACAGGTAATTTGCCCATATCAAGCATCTTGGCATATTGGGCTCAGAACTGCGGGCCTGTACGGCCATTTAATATGGGCCCACGTCTATAGCCTATAGGCCCATTGAGCTTATAGATTGGTTTAATGCCGATTATGCTTGCGTATTGGTCCTGCTGGCCCATTTTACTTTCAGCTTGAGCCTTTAGTTTGATTTGGGCTTATAGTTGAGGCTCGGAGCCTCTATGTCAGTCCAATGGGCCAGAGAGTTTTATGGCCCACTGGAGCTGCAGTTGGAGCCCATATTTCGTTTGGGCTTAATTTGTGGGCCGTCAAGCATGTGGACTTTTGGCCCATGTTCGAAAAGCTGTAGCCTCGTGCGCTCCATTAGCCCTATAAGAGATCCGTTTTATTCGCATTAACTATAAGTCCTATTGCAGGCCGAAAAAAAACTGTGAGTCTCTAATTGGGCCAGTCCATAGCGCGTTGGGTCACGTGTATTCTAGGCCTGCTGAGTCTACCCGCTGGCTCGGGGGCATACGGGTTCAAGTAAAGTTCATTTAACAGAAAATCAGGCCCTCATCCGGTAGGCCCCAAATTTATGGATTAACTATCAAACCTATGACAGCTGAGGCAACTAAGCCACTTGAAAAATCGGGCGCGGCGCAGATTAGCCAATGCCATCGCAGAGTGATGATCAGACGGTGATAGCTTGCAATAAAATAACCTCGTCCAGTTCTGATACCCAATGAAATGAAGGCTCACAAATTTGTAGACCCATATGGTCATCACCGGTTTGGGGACAGGACCGTAATGCCACGCCCACGCAGACACGAGGAGTCACATTTAAGGGGGGACTGTCCCATGGCAACTCGACAAAAGGATACGGTTCTAATTACGGTAGAGTAGGTCAACTTCGGAAATGTCCCCTTGCAACTATGAAATTCCAGTACCTCTGCAGCAATAATCCACACGATAAGAGGGAAAAATGCCCTCTCCTATTAGATATGATGATATTACCCGCACAATATCAGACTCGGACACTATTTCTAAAATTACATGTATGTATATAGTTACAAATAACACTCTTAAGAAGAATAAAAATATATCATCAAAACCATACGAATATTGCATATAAAAAACACAAAGGGCGAGGGGAGGTCTACCTTTTCCTGCCCAGGCATCGGCAACTCCCAAGCAACATTCGACCACTAGAAGCTTCGCTTTACTTGTTAAGCGGAAACAACAAAGAAAGACAATCAAAATCGTAAAAACACAGCAGTAGTCGATAAAAAAAAATTATGAGCGGTGAAAGACGGATGGAGTAGCCAGTAGCTTCATCCATGGAATGCGGGGAAACGATGGAAGCGTAGCTCAGGAATGGATGAGAAACAAACGTCAAAATGCTAGAGAAATGGATCTTTTATAAGCATATAGCCTAATCTACTTTGCTTTCATGAGTGCTAGTGAATACATAAAATGGGGATTCAAACTCATGCTTTGCTCATGAAAGAGAAATACATTAATGACGTGACTGAGGGGAAAAAAAAAGGATTCTGCCATTCAAAAGACAATTGAATAATTCCATAGCATAAGGTGTCTTCAATTAGGCCAAAACTAGGCCTTAAAGTTCTATGCCATTATAACGGTTTCGGGCAAGCAGCATATGGCGTAAAAGTATTAGGCATACATAAAATCCAAAGGAAAGAGACAATCTTGGTACTTCAGCTCTGTCCAGCCATGCAATTAAACAAGGTTATAAAAAACAACGGAGAAATGAATGAACCGTCTGCTATTTTAAGCCAACTGATTTCTGAAAATGCACCTTTTCCGCAACTGTATACTATTTACTGAGAAAGATCTCTCCTAACCCATAAGCATGCTGATATCGAGCATAGAACTATGTTTCTGTCAATCATAACTTGCAGGAACTTATTGCCTCGTTGACAGGAAGGGAGATTCGAATGTCGAGGAAAGCTAGGACTAATGAAGATTAATCAGAAAGGAAAGCCCACTAGGACCATGAGTCTGAGGTACCACATTATCCTGAACTGCCAAACCTTTTTCCCTGATTTAAGAGGAAGATTCGGTTTCTCCAGCAAAGTGTAATATGATGAATCTAATGTCATGTAGCAGCCGGAGAAATTACACTCACGAGATTTTAGCTTACATTGAAGTGGACCATGGGCTTCCTTTTATGTTTTCCTCTCCCTCTTTCGGAAGATTCATCATCTTCTAATTCAGTTGAATTCAACAGGGTCAATCCACCTGTTCAGAAGTAGAGAAATCGGAGAGCCCACCGTGCTTTTAGATGTATATCTTGGCTTATCAAGTTAAGTCATTATACGGACAGATTGCAGGAACCTAAGACCTTGTTAATTAAGGTAAGACACTCTGAAATATAATGATCTCTGCACTAAGGTAACATGTCTCAAGCATGAATATCCTGACATTGCATTGCTGTGTATCATTCCCTATGATTCACAGAGATAGGAAATATATATTTAAGCATTTAATGATTATGCAAAAACAACTCAAAGTACATATGGACAACATGAAGCAGTTCTTTACTGGTTCCTGTTTCTAATTAAGACTAAGCTTCGTTTTTATTGCTTTAGCTCAACAGAGACCATACAAGGTGAAGAGAGAACTTGCCTGAAGACTGCTGCTGCTGATTTGAGAAATTCCTCTTTTCAGGGCTCTCTGAGATTCTGTGCCATCCTTATCATTCGAGACCTGCATCAATAGCAGACATGTTAGTGAATGAGACCATTAAGAATTTAAGATGGAACAATTCATTGAAACTATGAGCATCAGTTCATACACATGTTTCAAAGGATCTAGAAAACCATCTGACAAGGTAATGTCACTTTTGTCTGGGCACTAAAAACAAAAATAAAGGTAATCTATTGATGTAACAGACATAAAATGAACAATCAGAGGAAGATCCAATGCGGGGATTGTACATTATCATAGGAGAGTCAAGTAAAATGGTATGCCCTATCCAGCTAAGAGATCTAGTAAGGTGACTAGGAATACCAGAAAGTAATGGACAGTTTTCAAGTGGTGAAAAGAGCAAGGGATTTCAAAATTCCACTGATGATTCTGACAGCTGTCACAATTGCTTATTACCAGTGTGAGATCTTCTCTTTATTTATTTGCACTTCCACGGAAGCATTTAAATCAATTTACTATTAAGGTGCACCCGTAGGAAGAAACTGTGAATCCAATCACAAATCGCTGTTATGATTACTATTTATACACAGTCTCACAAAGTTCTTTTGACTCATATATTTATCCTCTTTGTCGCCGACAGGAAAAAATGACCTAAAAACTCTTCATCTAATTCAGAAAAAAGATCACAACATGCTTCAGCAAGATTCAACATGCCACATGATTTTTTCCTGTCTATAGCACTAATCAGTGTCGTGCATAACCAGAGCTTCTTGTAACTGGTGGCTCCAATATCCTAGGAAAGTCATCTTCCTGAATTGTCATTCCCGCATCTCTGCATAAAACAAATGAAATTTTTGGTAGCTAAAGATGGGACCTTAATCTACTAATTACTCATGTAAGAACACGATACCTAACTTGGGTCAGCTTGCTCATTTACATAAACGCTATCATTTTCTGTCAGGTGACCATTAGGAAGGACGCCCCACTAAACAATAAAACAGTAATTACTTAGCAAAAAAAGACAAATCTCCTCATTAAAGACCCAAGAGAAAGGACGCCCCAGCAAGACCTTACAGACCAAAGTTAAGAGGAGTTGACAAGAATCTTTTCACATCATCCCCAAAAGGAGTCAAAGAAAGCGATCTGAGAGATCAAATATCAATTCTAAAAAACTAACGCAAACTACACCCACATAAAGAATAATTACTGCAAAGTGGCATGGGTTGAAGCATCATGTATTCACCTATACGCATATTGAAAATGTCCACAATATACAAACCTAACTGCTTGTCCATATATTTCAATGAACAATAACACGCAAGCAAAATGGACGGACAGAAAACCTAAAGCTAACGAGAATATACAGAAAATCAGAGGTAGTAACTCTCTGCCGATGCATTTCCATTTGAAGAGATGTCTAGAAGACAAATTCCTACCTATATACATTTTCAATCCATCAACAGGAAGACCTATAGATACTCGAAATTAAGGCAGACAGAGAAAACTCCAGGAAAACGTGGGAACAGATGGACGGACAATCGCACGTACAGATATTCAGGAATTTGATAGAGATACGAGATGAACAGGAGCCTTGACGTGCTTTACGAGTGCGGAGCTACACTGGTCATCCGTCGGCCTGCGCCTGTGGTGCCCCCTCGGAATTCGCTCTCCGAGCTCGAGGATCCGTTGCCATCGCTGACAACACTGCTCGCGTTCCCATTCACCTTGGTTTGTTCCCCGACCTTCAGCATCTCGGTCGCACTGAGTGAATCCACTCTGACGAACCTTCCCCACTGTACGAACCATCGAGGGAGAGAAGAAGAGGGCATCACGCGCAGACTCCGCCTAGAACCGATCCCCGATCGATGAGACGCACTCTATCTCCGACGAGAAATTCTCCGATACCTAGAGAGAGATTAGGGAAGAGGGAGACACTGTTAACCGCCTCTGAGTCTGAGGAATTACCTTCTCGGTGGGAAGAATTACCATGCTTTCAAATTTCAAAGACTATCGTCTGAGCTCCCGCTCTTCACCGGGAAATAATTTATATTTATATTTATATAAAAAAGCGATTTAATTAATTAAATTATTTAATTATGAGCAAAAGCGGTTTCCATTTCTCTTATTTGCCCTTACTATATCAGAAAATCACGGTTGTGCCATTCCATTTCAACGTGCCCGGAAATCACCCTCCCTACTTTATCATACTTCCAGCTGGGGGAAGAACCATACGGACAAAATTGCTCTTAAAGCAACAAATCGTCATCAAAGCAGACAAACTCAAACCCCACATTACATATTTCTTACCTCCCACGACAATCAATCCCCACAATTTGCCCATTCCGTCCCATAGAAGGAGAGCTCCTTGGGACTCATCCACTCCCCCAACGTTAGCGTATATTAACGCATCGCCATCACATTCTCAGCCAATCTTAACACACTTCCCCACTCCAAATGTGTCTGCTTCTTCTTCTTCCTCCTTTTCCTCTTCCTCTTCCCCATGACAACCACCGCCAGGAGTGCCAAAACCACCTTCCTCTTTTGGCTCTCTGCCTCCATCGTCGCTTCCTCCTCGATACTCCTCTACTGTGCCCTCTACAATCAGCAGACTGATGGCTTGCTGCAAGAGCCCTTCATCTGCCGGGTGGCTGAGATTCTGTACATTCGGCATCTCTACCATTGCGGTCGCCGTGACAATCAAGTAGGCAATGAGCCAAAGGTTGGTGGGTGTGATGAGGGGGATTGGAAGGACAGGTCTAAGATCATAACTGAGTATGATGTCTCGCTGGTGCTGACTGTGGACATTAAGGGCTGTGGGAATTTCACCAGCGTGCAGAAGGCCGTCGAGGCAGCTCCCGACTTCAGCCGTTCCAGGACTCTCATCCTCGTCAATTCCGGTACTTACAGGTCACTTCCCCTTCCTTCACCAAGAAGAAGACTGGATTAATGGAAGCATAGTTTTTAAAACCGGACCGGATCAGGAACCGGTCAAGGTAGAGGTTCATAGGTTCATGGATTGGACCGGAGATTCAATGGATTGAACCGTATATTTAATAAATAATATTAATAATATAATATTCCAATAAATTGATATAATATTATAATTTAATTATAATTTATAATCAAAATCAT
>CXYZ01024283.1:261413-280192 GCA_900006705.1 Sonneratia caseolaris | reverse complement strand
AGAACCGCACCGGAGGAGTGGCTGGTTCCCCGTCGAACCTGCCAGCCCGGTCCGGTTTTAAAAACTATGAATGGAAGTACTCAGAGGGGAAACTTGTATCTGCGAAAGGAATATGTTTAGGGACGGTGTTGGACTTCTTTTGTGTACCAAACATGTGCAGGGAAAAGGTGGTTGTGAATGCATCCAAGGTTAACCTGATGCTTCAAGGGCAAGGATACCTTAGCACGATCATCGCATGGAATGACACAGCGAATTCCACTGGAGGTACCATCAACAGCGCCTCTTTTGCCATCTTCTCCCCCAACTTCACTGCCTTCAACATTAGTTTTCAGGTGCCAAATTGGGATACCATTTCACGCTGTGAACCTCACAATCGAATTCCAATTCTATCCATTTGCTCATCATGTTGATCTACCACATGGTGGCAATAATTCACCTTGTTTTGCATTGATAAATACAAGAATACAGCGCCAGAACCACAGCCAGGGGAGGCGGGAGCGCAAGGTGTGGCTCTGAGGATTGAAGGGGATGCTGTGGCGCTTTTTGGGTGCGGGTTTTATGGCGCCCAGGACACCCTCCATGATGACAAGGGGAGGCATTACTTCAGAGAATGTTTCATCCAAGGATCAATCGATATTATATTCGGGAATGGTAGATCACTGTACGAGGTAAACACTGTAAGACAAACCAGCTATTCGTATTCCGTCTATTAGGATCATATCACATCAATCATTTGCTGTATTTATCAGCTCAAGCCTTCTATGAACTTAATCAGATCAGCTTAAGAGCAATCCATACATTGCAGGGGTTCAGAGGACTGACCTTTCTTTGGGGACACCGGTAAGAATTCCTAAAGTGTTTTCCATGAATGGCAGGAATGCACCATCAGGTCTATTGCAAAGGAGCGGGGGGCGGAGGTTACTGGGTCCATCACAGCTCAAGCAAGAGGATCCAGGACTGAGAACACTGGGTTCTCATTCGTGCGCTGCACCATCAGTGGAACTGGGAAAGTGTGGCTTGGCAGAGCCTGGAACACCTATGCAACTGTCGTCTTCTCCAAAACCTACATGTCCGATATCATCTCGCCCGATGGGTGGAACGACTGGGCAGAATCCTCCAAAGACCAGTACGTCCACGACAAACTCCTCATCTACTCGGCAGAATTCAAACAGCACAAGATTTCTTTGTTTATGACAGTATGCTTCACATGTTCAATCACAGGACTGTATTCTTCGGTGAGTACGACTGCCAGGGATCTGGAGCAGACTACACGAACAGGGCACCATACGCAAAACAGCTGACAGAGTCAGAGGCTGCTCCTTACCTGGACGCATCATACATTGACGGGAATTCATGGCTTCCGAATCATCAAAGCATCATGCTTGCAACATTTTAGACACTTCCAGCATTACACATCACCAGTTCATCTTCATATAACAAATCGGGAAATGCACAGATGTTTTTCCTTCCACCATCTTTCCAGGGCGACCATTCCACTACCGCCCACTTTGTAATTGGACTGGAACAATGACACAGGTCCCTCATGCTTGGCATGAATAACAGATCAAAATGCCATATCTCGTTCACTTAAACCATATCTGTTTTTGATAATAGAGATGGCTTGATGACATTTCAATATGCACTCCAATGGATGGTTGAGGAGAAAGTTGAGCGGATTTTCACATATGCCACGATCAGAAGCCATGCATTACAGTTCTTCACTAAGATCAGTAAACATAAAAGACTCCCAATTTCGCTCTACTGAAAAATTAAGACTTCAATTTCGAAGCCCATTCACACAGCATTAGGAATAAAAACCCCAGAGCGATCAACGTCTAAGAGCTAGTGAACTTCGTCACAGCCTTGGTGCCTTCTGACACAGCGTGCTTGGCGAGTTCTCCGGGTAGGACCAGCCTCACAGCAGTCTGGATCTCGCGGGAGGTGACTGTGGGCTTCTTGTTGTACCTCGCAAGGCGAGAGGCCTCCTGGGCGAGCTTCTCAAAGATGTCATTGACGAAGCTGTTCATAATCCCCATGGCCTTGCTGGATACTCCAATGTCAGGGTGGACCTGCTTCAGGACCTTGAAGATATAGATCTTGTAGGTCTCAACGCTCTTCTTCAACCGCCTCTTCTTCTTGTCGGCGGAGGAGGCGCCGCCTTCCTTGGGCAGCTTCTTCTCAGCTGGGACCTTCTCCGCCGGCTTCTTATCGGCCTTAGCAGCCATCTGGGAGTTCACGGTAGCGACAGATGCCAGGAGGGAAAAGCCGGACCGGGGACGTCGAAGATGAAGTCTATTGACGAATTATTGGAGGATGGTGTGATTTTGCTTATATAGACCCTCATGGAGCGACGTGATTGGCTAATTCAAATCGACGGGGATCGAGGGGTCGCTACCGTCAGATGTGCATTTAATTAGATGGACGGAGGAGATATCGCTTTAGGTAAGCGGGAAAATTTGGAATTTCCCGGAGAAAGGATTTGGCGGGACAGGCATAGACGGTGTCGTTTCATTCGCCCGCACGCACGCAGGCAAATGTAATTCCTGAGCTGAATTTGTAATTGTATTGGTTTTACCTTAAATAATATAATTAACATTTCTAGCGATTGAACAATTCTCAAATCAAGTGGCCCAGCCAAAGCCGCATGCTGTAGGCAGAAAAAAATTTTCAAATTCGATTTTGAAATCGGAAAAATGAAGAAATTTTGAATTCTATAGAAGTGGAAACATTGGTCAAATGTACACTACTCACTGAGGAGGATCAAACCCCACCCCCCCGCCCCGCTCCCCCAATCATAAACACGTTGAGCGTTTCTGCCTGTCAATCATAACTTACAGGAACTTATTGCCTCTTTGACAGGAAGGGGGGGATTCAAATGTCGAGGAATCCTAGGACTAGTAATAAAAAGAAGAATCAGAAAGGAGAGCCCACTGGGGCCATGAGTCCGAGGTGCCGCATTATCCTGAACCGCCGAACCTTTTTGACGGATTTCAGAGGAAGATTCGGTTCCTCCTGCAAAGAGGGCAGTATGAGGAGTCTAATGTCATGTAGCAGCAGGAGAAATTACAGTTATGAGCTTTTAACTTACATCAAAGTGAAGCTTGGGCTTCCTTTTCCGTTTTCCTCTCCCTCTTTCAGAAGATTCATCTTCTAGTTCGGTTGAGTTCGATAAAGTCAATACACCTGTTAAGAAGTAGTGAACTAAGAGAGTCCCCCACGCAAGTTTTAGGTGTACATCTTGGCTTATCAAGTTGAGACATTATACAAACAGAATGCAGGAACATAAAACCTTGCTAAATAAGGTAACGAACTCTGAAATATAAAGATCTCTGCATTACAGTAATATATCTCAAGCATGAATGTCCTGAGATCGCATTGCTGTGCATCGTTCCCTAAATGAATCACAGAGATATGGAATACATATTTTAGCATTTATTGATTATGCAAAACCGACTCAAAGGTGCATTTGGATAAAATGAAGCAGCTCTTTACTACTTCCCGTTTCTACTTAAGATTAAGCTTCGTTTTTTGTTGCTTTAGCTCAACATAGACTGTACAAGTTGAAAAGAGAGAGAACTTGCCTGAGGACTGCTGCTGCTGATTTGAGAAATTCCTCTGATCAGGGCTCCTAAATGACTGTCCCCAAGAGTCTCTTTCATCCTTATCATTCAAGACCTGCATTAACAGCAGCCATGTCGGTGAATGAGACCATTAAGAACTTACAGCGGTGCAATTCATTGAAACTATGAGCATCAGCTCATGTACATACTTGTTTTGAATGATTTTGAAGACCATCTGACAAGGTTACGTCCATTTCCTCTGGGCACTGAAAAACAAAAATAAAGGTAATCTAATTGAGTTAAGAGAGAAAAAAAAGGGACAATCAAAGAGGAAAACTCATTTCAGGGATTGTACATTATCCTAGGAGAGTCAAGTAAGATGACATGCCCTCTCTAGCTAAGAGATCTAGCCAAGCGACTTGGAATACCAGAAAGTAATGGACTGCAAATGGTGAAGAGATCAAGGGAATCTCAAATTACAATGACGATTCTGACAAAGCACTATCACAATTGCGTATTATTAGAATGAGATCTTCTCTTGATTTATTCGCACTTCCACAGAAGTACTTGAATCAATTTAACATTAAGGTGCACCCACAGGAAGAAATTGTTAATCCAATCACAAAGCACTGTCACAATTTCTATTTATCCACACTCTCACACAAGTTCTTTCCACTCACATATATTTATCCTTGTTGTAGTTAACCGGAAAAAGATTTAAAGACTCTTCATCTACATTCAGAAAAGATTGCAACAACATGCTTCAGCAAAAATCAACATGTCACAAGATTTTTTCTTGGATATAACACTAACCAGGGTCATGCATAAATCAGAGCACCTTGTAACCTGTGGCTCCCACGTCCTAGGAATGTCATCTTCCTGGGTTCTCATTGCTGCATTTCTGCATAAAAAAGTATACTAAGAAATATGGAATATCAGGTAATAGCATAAATTCAAATTATATCAAAGGGCTATCACTGCTTTCCATTTACAGAAATCATACACGCCCTAAAATAATTTTTGCTTGTTAAAGATAAGACCTTAATCTACTATATTACTCATATAAGAACAAGATACCTGTCAGGGAAGGGGTTAGTTTGCTCATTTGCATCAAGACTATCATTTTCTGTCAGATGACCCTTAGAAAGGTGAGTCCCTGTATCTGGTTGGTTGCTGCATGGGACAAGGATGCATCCAGTTGGTCCTTCTTCTATGTCTTCTAATTTGTTCATCCTAGCTGTGGCAACGTTGCACGGTCCATCTCTGGCATCTGACAATGTCTCCAGGCAGGTATCTGCAATTGTCTTAAATGGCATGAGATATAAAGGCTTGCTTACCTTGGAACTTCAAGCTTCAGAAAAATGTCCGTCTTTACTTAAAACTGCGATGATGCATTCAGTCTAACCACAAGTATTGGTTGTGGCGTTTGAAGGTTTACTATCATCCACGTTGTAAGGAACAAAACCCCTCAAGTATTGGTTACTCTTCATGTTCAAATGGCAACAATTGTTCAAGCATCCATATAAGCTAAATGTTATAACAATACCCCCAGATACTGCAAAATTGATGCAATAATGGATTCTTCTATATCACCGTCTAACCAAAACTTCTAACAATGCAACAGTAAGGAATAATCCGAATGCATCAACCAAACTGAGAATGCAAAAGCATGCTGAAGGACTTTGCACAATAACAAAGAGCATTCTCGGTCAAAATCTGAACAAAGCAAGACCAGAAGAGAGGTGACCAAAAAAAAAAACTGGATGAGAGCAAGAAAACCAAATTGAGGCAGCGGAAAGAACCAATTGACGAAATCAAAGCATATCTCCTCAAAATTCATGCCCCCGTATCAACGGAAAGTATGGTAGCAATCAGCGTGCGAAATAATATCATGAATCAATCCCTCGGAGACCTGGAGAGGCTTTGGAAGAGGATGAGCAGACGAAAATTGAGAAATCAGTGCGCCGTTTGGGCGGGCGGCCCCGTGGTTGCTGCCTATACTTGGCGATGTTGTCAATTCTATCCTTCGCCATGGCTGTCATGTCAATTCTATAAGATCAATCCTCAGCTGCCATCACAAAAGGAAAAGGAGAGTCACACGCAAAAACCCTAGAGAAGAACGACTTGGAGGAGGAGCGTACGTATGAAACTTCACTCGGCTAAGGGCCGGCCTCTGGGAAAGAAGCGACGCGGCAAATACTGGCAGCGCTGACTGAACGACAATTGCTGTGCTGTATAATGTAGGGGGGCGGAAAGCGAGTCGTTCGGAGACCATGTGACAACTTCTCCCACTCGCCACTCCGAGCTGAGAAAAAGGACGTTCGGTGGAAGGAAGGAGTCAGCGGGCTGCCATGGAAGGAGCTCAAAACGCTGATCATCCAATTGCTAATGCCGCGATCGGTGGGGACCGCCTTGTAGTATACTAACAGCAATATCAGAGATCGGAGATGCTATGGCCGCAGCAGCGGGGGATGCTGATTGCCATGATGATTGGCAATCGGAATAAAATATCACCATGAAGCAATCATACAATGATTTCCCTTCTTTGCTACAGATTTAGCAAAAAAAATATCGGTAATAAATGATTATGGTAAATTTTATTACAAGAATTGAATGAATAAATTTTTAATTATTATATTTGAAATTAAAATTTTTTTGATTTCTTGTTTAAATTATGCATTTTATTAGGTCCCTCCCTTTTTTTTTATAATTTTAGTAGCGAGAGTGCAAGAATTTCATGTATTTTTTATATGCAATAAATAAGAAGTGGTACTCTTGATTATATATATATATATGTATATGTATATTTCCATTTAAGGTATTACTTGAGATGGAGAATGATGAGAAGGGGAAGTGAGAGCCTTCGTTCGTTATTTTGGTGAGGAAGAGTGGCTAAGGGAAAGAGCAAATCCAAGCCTCTTGCTTCCCATATTTCACTCCCAACCGAAGACACGAAAACAAAGAGAGTTCCAAAATTAAGCCTTTAAAAGTCCTCACTTCTCAAATTGTAAGTAGGTCTAAGCCTTAAAAGAAAAGAGCCATGAAAGGATTTACCATGCACGCCCAATCGCGGCCACTTGCCCCCGTCCTCCTTGTCCTGATAGTGCTGACGCCTATGCAACATCCGAGTGCGGCCCACGATGCCGGTGGCGGTGTTAGATCCTCGTGGGGGCATGTCGGTCACAACGTGGTCGGCAAGAGGGGCCTCGTCGTCCACCACGTTCATCCCCCCGAGAGAGTCCTCTCGAAGGAGGAGCATCACCGGCCTAAGTTCAAGCCTGGTCCCTGGAAGCAGGCTTACGCCACCTTCTACCAAGGAGGCCCACGGTCGTTCGGTAAATATAGCTCATCTGTGTAATTATCCGTGCTAAGCCGACCCACCAATTCTGACTTCTGTGGTTCTTACTGCTAGGTGGAGCTTGTGGGTATCAAGATGTGGTCAAGGAAGGCTATGGCCTTCAGACGGCGGCTCTCAGCTCGGCACTGTTCAACAATGGCCAGACCTGCGGTGCCTGCTTCGAGATCAAGTGCGTGGACGATGCTCAGTGGTGCCAGCCTGGGCAGGCATCCCTGATGATCACTGCCACTAACCTCTGCCCCCCGAATTACTACGAGTCGAGCGACAACGGAGGGTGGTGCAACCCACCACGTGAGCACTTTGATATTGCCCAACCAGTTTTCAACCAGCTGGCCAAGGATTACAAGGCCGGGATCATTCCCGTCGCATACCGAAGGTTAAACTCCAAACCTTTTTGTTTTCTTCGTAGCATTTCAATCGACGTGAAAAGAATACACTTCGCAATGATCTACTCAGCAGACCAACCGTGGCATTAAGATCATGATCAAGCATATATTACTGTCTCAAATGCTATGATACATTTATCTAGTCAGTATAAAACTCGACAAAGAAAGAAAAGGCCACGTCAACTCTACAGAATTTAAATAAGCCGAGTCAAAATTGCAGGGTACCATGCCAGAAGAAAGGAGGCATTAAGTTCACAATAACCGGGAACCCATACTTCAACCAGGTGGTGGTGTGGAATGTGGGTGGGGCAGGTGAGGTTGTGGGCTTGCTGGTGAAGGGCAATAAGACACCGTGGACGGCTATGAAGCGACTCTGGGGTCAAAAATGGGAGACTGATGCAATGCTAGTCGGGCAGTCACTGACCTTCAGAGTTCGGGCAGTTGACGGCAGAACATCCACTGCTTGGCATGTTGCCCCTCAAAACTGGCAGTTTGGGCAGACCTTTGAAGGAAAGAACTTCAAATGAGAGATACAGCTTCTAAGTGAGCAATTTTTCTTGTTGGATGTCGTGTAGTCTGCAGCTTTGTACAAAGCAGCTACCTGTGAGGTAACAGTAGAAAATAAAAATTAGATTTAATATCTCTAAGTCATTAGAAGCTGCTACATCAGGAATGCACAAGTAGCTTTGTTCTTTTAGGGGAATTTAGCAGATTCTTTCACCCGTGAAGGTGTTTAGATTGATATGCAATTCATCAAAGTATATCCTTGCAATGTGCGGTGAAATACAAATATATTGATCTTGATGCACTTTTAAGTTTTTTAACATAGGGATGGCAAACAAACTACAAAGATGAACCTCAAAATCATGGGAGGCCATGGAGCTCAAGGAACCAAAATTTTCAGTTGCACTGACACATAATTGACATGATTTTTCAGAATTTGATCTTGCTTCTCATATTCAATTTATTTAGTTAATTTACACATGTGACTTAAGTTCATATATGTAGTTGGATCTGTTTTCCCAAAATTACCTGTGCAGGATCATAGGATGGCATGCAAATTACTATCATCTGATTTCCTCTGCTTCTTCTTTTTACGTTTTTCTCCTCCAGCTTCTGTCATTGCCTTCGCACGTTTTGTATTTCTAGCACGTATTTCCATCAGCTTTGCTTTTGCATCTTGGAAGAGTGCATCAGACCTCATAGCCATTAATTGCTGGAAGCAACCCAGGGGAAAAAATTGAATCAACGCAATAAATAAGGAATTGTGAAAGGCTGTAATTGGAATGAGCAATGCATATACACCTTGAGATGTTCCATTGCAGCAAGGTTGAATCCGATAATGTCCTTGCGTTCCTGAATCAATATTATATTGTAACAAGCATTTTGGTCATGAGGACATACAGAGGATTTTCTTGGCCCAATATATAGAGGATTAGCTTCCAAAAAAAATACCCAAAATTACCACTACCAAGCCATGTCGGAAATATTAGCATGATAAAGCACAGGAAGCAAACATTCAGAGCTGCTCCAACATAAACAAGATTTTAAATTTGAATAAATTAAGGCAATTCCACCACCTTAAACATTAGCATAATTTTAGATTTTAATCCCAGAACATGGGACTGTTGATAGACAGATTTTTTTTCTTTCCTGATTTGTCAGTAGTCCCAAAAGGGTAAATCCTCACCTTGACTTTCTTATGAAGATGTTCTTTCAAAGTAGACAAAATGGGTCTTGCTGAAGGAGTGGAAACCAACTGGTTGTAATGTGTCTGGAGGAGGACTGTGGCAACCCTCGAGACAAGCTCAACCTGAACATAGAATGACACAAGTAATGTTGCTGAATTATTTTCTCCTACACACAAATAGTGACTTTCCTGTATAACTTGAAACTTGGGGCAAAAATCTCATACTACAGATATTTACATTATGAATAAGAATCTGGACCAGTAAGATTTTACATAAGAATGCCTAAAAAATAAGTATACATAGATGCATGTGACAAATGAGAACCAACCTTATCAGGATATGAACTCCAATCAGTCAGATACAATAAAAGTTTTAGAGCGTCAGAGAAGGGTAAAGCCTACATGAAGAAGCAACCATGTAAACATCAATTCAGATAACCATAAGAAATCTGAAAAACTAAACTGCCATAAAATACAGTGAAATGCTTGCATACCAGTAATGTCTGCTCAAGATCACTCGTTTGAACATTTGAAAGAGCACGAAGAACAAAATCAGAAGGAGAGAGTCCAAGCATTAAGTAATTAGGTTGGAACTCCGCAACTTTCCCTCTGGTTTTCTCCTCCTGACAGTAAAAACTCAAGTTAGTGCAAGTTCCAACAAAATGAGGTCAAGATGCAGATTGTTAACAATTCATACTTCCACCAAATATCCACAATAGAACTTCCCATCAATTCTAATGATGAGTTTCCACATTCACAATAATATGCCTCATAGAGACTCTATTTGAAGAGAAAAGCAAAGAACCCCACAAGCTTAAGAAAGTAAAAATGAAAATTCAGTTAGTGGAACCCTGTAATTCTTGTAAACAAAATGAAGAACACACATCTTCTTATTCTTAGTGATGAAAAAATACCCAGTAAAAACATTACCATCTCTCCAAAGGACCAACTATTCATAATCTAATTCACTACTGATGCCTCCATGGGTTCTTACAGGGGCCAAAGTCATACCTCATATTCATCAATTCTCTTCATCTCAGCCTCTGCCAAGTCCAAAGCCTCAATAACAGAATCACTCGCTGAAAGGGTTTCTTGAGTTTTCTTTCCTGCTAAGGCTACGGCACCTTCTTCTGGAAGTTCTTCCTTGGGCATATACTTATTTCCGTGAGCATTGTCCAAGTCAGACTCAAACATCTGTTCCAACCTTTTCTCTTTCTCTTCCTGAAAATTAAACAGGGATAATACTGTTCACGAAGGCAACCACAAATCATCGACTCTACATAAAAAATAAGTAAAAACACTACCTCAATAAAAAATGGTTCTTCAGTACGATCCCAACGGCGTATAGATCTATCATGAGAACCAGTGACAATGAAATCACCCAAACTGCTTATTGCGAGGCACCAGATGTCAGCATGATGTCCCTCAAGGGTCAAGAGCAACTCAAATTTGTCAGCATCCCAGTATTTTACAAGGCGATCTTTCCCCACGCTGAACACATAATGTGTATTGCACACAAATTGCACTGCCATAACGCTGCCACAGATGGAAGAGCTCATCAGGACATAGCTTAGTTCTAAATCACACAATATAAGAAGCTTCAATATTATCACCGTTGCAGCACCTATCAGCATGAGCAAAGATGGATTTATGGCGATCGCCAAAGTCTAATCCCCATATCATCAAATTCTTGTCTGCAGATCCCGTCACAATCAGATCTCCATCAGAAGAAATATCCATACAAAAGACAGGAAGTTTGTGTCCGTACAAGGAATGCATAAGTTTGAATGAGTCCATAAAGAAAACCTGGAAGTGATTGACATAATCAGAGAGGCTAAAAAGGAAGACAAAACCAATTTTACAGTTCAATTTGGTAGTGTAAAGCAGAGGTGGCAAAACTTGTCACAGCCCGAAAGCACGGCCCGGGCATGACACGAAAAAAACGTGCCTGGGCCAGTGTTTTTGAGCCTCCTGATTTTTCTGGCCATGCCAGCACAGCCTGAAAAAAATCATGCCGGCCCAAAAGCACGAAAATAAACTTTATAATAAAAAGAAAATTATGAGAAAAATTAAAAAAGTTATTAACTATACACATATAATTACATTTTAATAGTTATTTCAATATTTTTTCAAACTAATATAAATTTTAGATTAATCGGTTAATCAGATGATATAAAATTTATTTTTAAATAACAATCATCTGTACAATTCGTGCTGGGCTTGGGCTGCCCAAATTACAAAAATTCGGTGCCCAGGCCGGCATTTTCGGGCTGCCTGAGATGGTGGGCCGTGCCAGCCCAAATTGCCAGCTCTAGTGTAAAGATAGCTATCCTATAACCAACCCTTTCTGTAAATGCAGAATAGCAAATTCAATCAAAATTCATCTACCAGAAGCTACATAAGCTTCACTGAGCAGTTTGATGAGGGCAAAGAAATAACATCCCAAGTTATATTCTGACCTTCACAGTGCAGTCCAACAGTGCAACAGCAAGTTTTTGAGAATCTGGGCTTATAGCAACAGCCAAAACATCATCATTCATCTTCATAGTGTGCACATTTGACACGGTCAGATGCCTGGAACCCTGTACATCAATTGGACAAATTGTTACCATTTCTACAAAAGATTTGGAATCTAAAGATCAGCTCCAGAAGTTGATTAAATCATTTTCATAAAAATTGAACTAGTATTGTAGGTTATACCAAATAGAGATTGCATGAGATGAACACAAAAAGGTTCAATTATTAAAAAAAGAAACACAAGCAACAATCAATAACATAACCAGAAGATATAGTCAGAACTGCAAAGTACTATAAAAATTATGCCAGGTTTGAACAAATGAGAGAAGGACGAAGATCAATTATAGTAAAGGTAGTAATTCAGAATTGGAAGGCAAAAAGAACTTGAGCATATTAACAGTCACTTAAATTTATAGCATGATGAATCTTGATGTAAAAAATAACTGGTTAGCATGCAACATTTAAATATAAATAAGGTTGTAGCTGACAGTGTGCTAAGTAGCATAATTGATTTTAACTATTCAATTATAATAACATACATGGCTCACCAATTTGAAGAGAAAACTGAAAGAAGGCAATACTGCAATAGATAACACACCTGGCCAGGTCTCTGCTTAATTCCATATTCCCAGAACTTTATTTCATGATCTGCACTTCCAGTGACAATACGATTTTCATTTGGAATGGCCAGGATAGAACGAATAGAACCACCATGAGCTTCCACAACTTCAATGCAAGTACCACTACCAATATCAATTACTTCTATTGCTCCACCTTTAGTTCCAACAAGGGCATACTTGTTTTGAGGAAGGATCACACCACAAAGCCCATACCCAGAATCAATGGTTCGTAAGCAGGACCCAGTGCTAGGATTCCAAATTTTTACAGCACTGTGACTAGTGGCCATCAAAAGGCTGTTATCTGAACTAAGGGTAACACTTCTAACATCAGATCGGTGTCCTTGAAGCTCAATAGCAAGTGTCTTATTGGTGCCAATAGCATCAATAGAGTAAAATTCCAACAAATTATTGTTCAAGGAGAGTGCCAACGTTGCCAGTGAATCTTTGGGAGTAATGGGACAAAAAGAGAGGGAGCAGATCTTCTTGTTTGCTCGAATAGTTTGAAGGAGCTTAAAAACATCACCAGCATTAACCACTGGGGCATTTTCTTCTTCAATGGCATGCATTGCATCTCCATTTTCAGATGCATCACCTGTAAGCTTTACTGATTTCTTCTCTTTTTTCCTGTTAATCCTTCGTTTTGCTTTACGCTTTGCACTAGCTTCATCTAACACACGAAACACCTCAACTATCTTTCCTGCAACTTGACAAGCTAACAAAGTTCCGGACTTATTGAATCTCACAGTGGCCACTCTATCCTTGGTCTGCCGCTGAACTTCACCACGAAGTTTCAAAACTTCTCTTTTATCATGAGTGGGCATGTTGCCATTGTCCATGGTAGTAGATCCATCTGTACTAAGGGAACCAAGGTCCAGCAAATCATGCTTGATTGTATAACATCGCAGTTCCGGATCTGCAGACCCAGTGACCAGGTATCTTTCTTCTAGGTCAGTATCAATGGACCAGATTTCACTATGATGACCACCAACAATCTGCATACAATGCTGTGTCTCTAGATCCCACACTCTGAGATATTTGTCTTTTGAAGAACTAACGAGCTTCTTACCAGAATCTAAGAAGACAAGGTCTGTCACCTGAAATAAATCAAGCAAGCAAACATTCCTTGTGTCAAGACAGCACAAGAGACTGCCAATAGAAAAGGACATGCATTGTATGCCAAGAACCCATCAGTAACAAGTAGTACAAACAGCTTACCTGATCACGATGCCCGCGCAACCGATAAAGACCAGTTTCCCCGACCACATCCCATAGAATAATATCACAATCTTTGCTTCCTGAAGCAAGCAATGACCCAAGTTTATTGTATGTAAGAGAAGAGACAGCTCCTCCATGTCCATTCAATGTTGTCTCACACGAGCCTTTTTCACAATCCCATATTCTTATGCTACCATCTGCATACCCACTTGCAATCTGAAAATGAAAGGACACCTCCAGTTACTTTGCAACATTAGCAAAAGTAGCAGATAGCAATCTCCATTTCTCTCAGGTTTCTAACGTTCCCTTTCACAAGAACGCAACTTTATCATCAGCACTCAAAGTTATGAAAGGGGAAAAAAGATTTATTGGACATCAAAGGCATCATTAAGGTGAAACCAAGTACGAAAACCCGCTAAGCCCGTTGTTGAGAACTTCGAAGAGTCAATATGACCTCTCATTTCTGAGTTTTTTATTCAGTGATCAATGAAATTACTCAGTCAATTCCCCTTATATCATCTTTTAATTCATCAACAACCGGAAACATCAAGTTGAGTTACCCAAAAATGATCATGGGTAAAGAATGTGCCATGGTCGAGAAGGAGACAACTGAAGAGAAGGAATAAAGAGAGCAACTATTGCTGCCTACAGACCAGTCCGTCGAAACTCAGTCGCATTCATCTCATCAATACAATCAAAGACGGATAAAATCAGCTTGAGATGAAGTCATCCTGCCATTGGCCACAGGGCAAGTAAAATTACCAGAGAAGAAGGAGAAGCGGCGATGGAGGTGACGGCCAGGGAGGGTCCGGCGGAGGAAAAGGAAGGCGATAGAGTCTTGGTGCAGACACCCTGCCGCACGTGCCAGACCCCAACTTTCTCGAGCGCCGGAGCTAGGAGATGCTTGCCAGAGCTGTCATAAGTGATGTTGGCCTCCACGGAGACTATCACTCCGAACGCCGCCGCAGCCTCGTACCTCAGGTAAGCCTTCACCATCGCGGCCGCAGCAGCTCCCTCCCCCACTAGAGTGGGTCTTGTAATCAGATGGTCAGACAAAGTCCTAAGCCTAGGGTTTAAGATGCCGGGCAGAGCCCGGAAAAATGCAAAGATAGTTTTTACCACTTTCACGTTCTTATCCCTAACTTTCGTGTTTTCACCACTTTAGTCCTACTCTTACATTTTCTGTTAAAAAATTTCCCATATTTTTATATTAATAGGTATTGAATGCAGATAAAGAAAATTAATTTTTTAAAGAAAAAAAATAGAGGAAAAAACAGTAGCGAATGGTTTCATTTCAGGGGATGGGGCCAACCCTGAAATTTTCAGGCCCATCTTCGGTATGGAGTAAAATCGAAATTAAGGAGGATGGGCCACGGCCGGCGGCCACCATCCCTAGACAGGAAAAGTGGAGCAGTTGGATTAAGGTGATAAGGATACGGCATGTTAAAATAGAGATTTGAGAAGAAAATGGTAAAAAGGGTAAATGTTGAGGACCAAAATTGACTTCGTTTTCCTCTCATGTTATAAGGAACCAAAACTTCTGAGACGGTCGACCTGGATTCATCGAAGGTCTTTTTTTCTTCATGAACTGACTATCTAAAGGCCCAAACTTCCGGCCCAAAGTACGAGAGTAAGGAGAATGGGTTGAACCTCTTGTCCGAAATCGAAAATTAAAAACGCTCCATTCAACCGCCCCCACCTCTGGGTCTGTGGTTGCATAATAACATCAGTTTTCAGCAAGTAGGACAATTGCGAGCCAACCAAGCTATACCCCATAATATGCTACAATGTTACCCAAGTTCGTCGAGTGTTTGGCTCACCCCAGCTTGGTTACTACTCTGAAACCGAATTTCGATTTGCTAGCGTCAAATATACCATAGACGGGGCTTACCCAGTGGATCGCTTCTAATAATCAAGTAATAGACCTCCTCTTTGCAGGGCTAGCTCGTGAAAGCACAGCCAGATGAATGCCACACCCTCCTTTCAAGGCTGCCAAAGCAAAGATGGAGCTCGCCGGAATTCTCCAGCACACAAATGATATAACCCACGACATGATGTTTCTTGGATAAACAAGTGACTAATATTTGTTACAGGATGGTAAACTCAATAACTACAACAATGCAAGGTGCATTATGAAGCTTTTTATAGATTACGACTATCCCTACATTTGCTGGCCAGGAAAACCATGAGGAGGCCGTGGCATTGGGGGCCTGTTCATCTGCATGCCAGAAGTGAAGTTTGGCCGCCCACAACTGATAGATGGCGGAGGGGCAACTGGAGGTGGGCCACCAGGAGGTATGGCCCTGGGGCCATTGGTCATAGGAGGAGGTGGTGGTGGAAGCGATCCCATGGGAGGTGGGGAAGGTCTTGGAGGGGCTACTGGTTGTAGCCCTTGAGGTGGAGGGGACAGTGGTAGAGCTTGAGATGGTGGGCGAGGTGGGGCACCATTGGCTGAAGGCAGAGGTTGAGGTTTGTTTGCTTCCGATAGTTTTGACTTGAAATTTAACTGCAACAGCAAATTGCAGGACACCAAACTAAGATATTGATAGAGGACAAAGGTGAAAGGGCCAAGAGCACATTCGGCTAGGAGGATCAATGATTCAGCATTTCAAGAAATCAGCTATCAGCAGCGTCAAAATTTTGTGAAGTTACTTGCTACAAGAAATAAAAATCCACATAAAAGCCTTATAGCTTGAACAACTATATGCCAGTTCAAGTCACTTCAAGATGAAGTACGGGTTCATATTAATAATGAGTTCCCAATGGCTAGACAGAAGAGACTGTCGAAAAAACTAACCGTGAACATTTTTGAGTTAGGATCCCTACGTGAGAAGAATTTTGGAGTTGATTTGTCAATCTCTGTGCTTGGAACCTGACATGTCATTCATTACCATTCAGTGCAAAAGTTGAGACCAAACAAGAAATATAAGCTGCACCCTAGTCTAACGACAACATAAATTACCTTAAAAGCAATAATCTCATAGGGTTCTGCTGAAAAAAGAAGATACTGGTATCTCTTATCAAAAGGTTGGATTCTCTGTAAATGCAAGAAAAATAATAAGCACATTTTCTCTGCTAAAGGGAGGGGCAGAAGTAATGATAAATCTCATATGTGATGACTGATGACGTTAGATGGAGGAAAACAGTGGTGTGTAGTGATATATAAAGTAACATATAAAACAAAAAAGGGAGGATTCAGAAAGAGCCCACCTGCTCATATGAAGACATAAAGCAGCGTGTCGGCTTCAAAAAATCTTCTATCTCAGGGTGTTCAATGTGCCATAGAAATGTATCCACATCAATGGATATTACTACACCCTAACCTTCAAATTACAACACGTAATTGATGAATAATACATCATTAAAAAAAAGGGCTCAATGACAAATGAAAAGAAGATGAAGCACCTGAAATAGAAGAGACCTTTGCTATGTTTCAGGATCATACTGTTTTGTCAACCGAATATATCTTGTGTCACCACATCATAATAATCTTCACCAGACTCACGTCAATTTTATTTCAACTGAATATTTCTTAACCATTTGCAGCATCTATGCAGCTTACTACTAACGTGTGAGAAATATTGCCAATGGCATGCCATTTGTTTGTTGTCAATCATGTGCTGGGTTTCTCGCAGTAAATTCTGTCTTACTTCCCCTGAATACTTGTAAAACTAGGTTGTCTCAAATGTAGGCAGCACTAATTTCCTTCCTCATTCCTCACCTACGTGCCCTTCAGCGTGAGCTCTATGCAGTCTCAATACAAAAGCTCACGTCAAGACATGTTTCAATATCAACTTCAAATTCCTTCTACCATAAGAAGAAAAGAAAACAAATATAACACTCATACATCGATTATCAAGCCATTTTTGCTGTAGATGCACAATTTCGTAGTCTCTGAAAATCTCCCTAGCAAATAGCATATCAACCCAATTGGAGGACAAGATGAGAGAGAGGAGCCGGACCTGTCTTGCGGACATTGACCTCACGCGCCGCTCTCTTCGCCAAATTGGTCTGGTGCTTGCCTCTTCCCCTGTGTATGCGCCGAGTAATTGCCCTCATTGTTGGGCAGAGTCAGACAAAGCTTGCACTCGTAGCTGAGACAAGTATAGCCCAACCGTCAGCGCAAAACCAAAGGCCAAAAAAAACAAAAAATGAAGACAAAAACTGACTAGCGAAAGACGCCACCGAGCTGACAGAGGGAGCGCTTCCCACCTGCCGAGGTGATTGCGCATGAAGTAGGGATCCTTGGCTAGATCGATGGTCTCGATGGCGAGCCTGCGGAGGCGCTCGCGGCGGTCGATGGCCTCATTCCGGGCGGAGGCAGCACCCCCGCTCCCTGGCTTCGAGCCCCAGCCACGATCCTCTGTTGCGTCTCAATGGAACCGCAGACCTCGGCAATAGAGTGGCGGTTGTATAACAATTGTGCAAGTTAAAGGAAGAGGTGAGGATCGGCCTCGGCCCAATGAGGGCCCAAAATTGGCCGTATTAGCTCATTGACCGGAAGAATCCCCCGATTTTGCACTTCTCATTGCAACCTCGCGACGATGTCATCTCCTTCGCGTGCTCACAATCACAAAAAAACTGGACTGGGCTTCATAGTAGTATTGTTCTCGCTAAATAGATACCTCACGTATACGCACGATTCGGAAGACGGGTCGCACGGACCCTTCATCATCCATGGACCGATGCTTATGTGACGAGTTATTCATTTGATCAATAAATGGCCAGAAAGCATTCTATCGTCTCCGGCCGTCTCGTTGCACTGAACGCCTGGAGCCTTCCCTCTCAAGAATCGAGATCGGTCCCAGGAAGCCCTTTAGAGCCGAGAGCGGCGGGATGAACTAACTTGCAGTTCTACGCAGTCGTACGTGTATACGCAGGAAGAGGACACGGCATCGTTTCACCCAGCGGAACCAGCTAACGCACCACATCTCTTCATCCTTGAATAGAGAGTGGGCCCCACTCTCCACTCTCCGCCCTTCGACGACCGATAAGAAGAGACACTGAATGGTTTCACTTCGGGGTTGCCTTCTCTGATCGATCCCCTTCTTGGCCGCAAGTTCCGGCATTAACTGAGCAGAAAAGTTCTCCCGTTATCGCACTCTTCTCTCGGACATCGCACCCACGAAGTGTCCCGAGTAAAAAAAAGGGGAAAAATAGGTATTATAAAATCTTAAAATGGGACAATCTTTTAAATTTAAATTTAAATTTAAATATTTTAAAATATGTATTTTAATTATAAAATTTAACTTTTATTATTTAATTAAATCCATCGTTATAATAAACTGTTAAATTATATTGATAAGAGGCGGTAATATCAGCAAAATATCAATAGTCAGTTTTGTTTAATTAAAATAATCACAAAACCATAGTTTTTAAAACCGGACCGGGCCGGGAACCGATGTAGGCATGGGTTCATGGGTCGGACCGGGG
>CXYZ01024283.1:201749-259927 GCA_900006705.1 Sonneratia caseolaris | reverse complement strand
CCCCGGTCCGACCCATAAATCCATGAACTCATACCTTGACCGGTTCCCGGCCCGGTCCGGTTTTAAAAATTATGATTAGAACAGTAAAAGTACATTATTATTATTATATAATTCTACGTACTGGTTAATTTTTCTTATTTTCCGTCTCTTTATAGATTAATGTGCCTTATATATCATTAAAAAAACCGTCTCCTTGGCCCCAACTGAACTGGAGCCCATGTCATACATACATGCATATATATATATATATATATATATAATATACATGGAGAGAGAGAGAGACACGCGTATAAAGCAAGTTGATGGTCTACTTTTTTTTTTTTTTTTTTATATAAACCATCGGTGTTAAGGTGGACTTTATCCAGGTGATTAATCCGGATCACTCCGAATAGGCTCATTTAAGTGGTTAAGAACTTCCCGTCGCAGATGGGACTCGAACTCGAGTCCTCCCATTGAGATGATGAGCGCTAAACCACTCGACTATGTCTACAGTGAGTAATTGATGGTCTACTTTGCATGTAGGGAGGAAAGGTATTGGTATGAATGTAATTCCCCACCCGAAGAAATTTTGGACTAGTAAACTCCTACATGGATAATTACATGCTAGAGTTAAAAGTTAAATTTCTCAAATATCATCTATTAAATTTAGTGTAAATTTATAAGAGATTGAGTTCATTTTCACTTAAAATTAATCAAATAGGTGGTGATATCAAATTTTCTCATAAATATAAAATTTTTTTCTTTATCTAATCGATATGATATCGTATATGTCATATCATCATTTCACTTTTGATTATTAAAAAAAATTGAAGTTGTTATTGTTATGGTTGCAATACTACTATATAATTAACTAATTATCTGACTAAAAAAGAATTAAACAAAATTAGGACGAGTTGGAGAGAGGGCTCCCGAGGCCCTGTTTACAATTTCCATGGTCAGGTCAAGGTCGGTGGGCGGGCGTCGTAACATCCGAGGCAAGGCAACGAACGGGACAAAAGGCTCAACGGTCTCTGGTTGGGGTCCCCGAAAAGTCAAAGGTCTCGTGGTTGCAGCTTTTTTGCTTTCTTTTGGGAAAGTGGATTTCTTTTACCATATACGTATCTTACAAAGTCAAGATCACATCATTAATTTATATTTAATTTGATTAATTTATTAATAAATAATTTTCTTATAATTATATTTATTAATAAGTTTGGATAATTTATAAAAAAGAAAAAAGAAAAAGAGAGATATTAGACCGACTAAGACCGATCCAACCTATGGCATTGGGATAGGTTTACTTATTACTCTCCTCCTGTTCTGATTTTTAGGGGTCAAGATCGGATGGGGGTCCGGTGGATTTTCGTCAAACTATAGGGTCTAGACCTTTTTTTTTTTCTTTTTCAAGGAAAAATATATATATAAATCATTTAAGATAATGACAAATCAGGCGCTACGGGTGAGAGGATCGTACGAGTCCGGTCTTATCATCCGATCTGGCATGACAAGATAAGATAGCCTTGCCACGATACTGATAGTCGACAATCTCGTTTAATTGTAACTTATTTGCAGTTACATATTTGCAGTTACATGTGAGCTCACAAATGAAATTTTTTATATCATTTAATAATATCGGATAATTTATTTTTTTTTTAAATATCACTAATCGGGTTATCGTGCCAGCACGCCCGATAAAATTATCGGCCCATACCGACACGGTAGGATAAGTACTGACCCAACATAGTATTATCGAGCTAGGCCAAATTTTGTCGGGTCTACTATGGGTTCAAGTTTCTTCTGGTTTTAACTTTTGGTGTAAAATTATAATTAGAGCATTAGTATATTATATATAAATAGTTAATAAGCAGGATTAGTTTTAAAAATTGATGCAATAAATGGAGTAAAATTTTCTAAATTGTATAAATTAAAGATTAACCGATGATAATATTAAATGTATAATTAAAGAGATGAATTATAAAAGTTAATATTAAATAGACCATTAAAATTAGTAAACTACATAATTAAATATAATTCTAAAATTTGGGTCAGCCTCCAGCCTGCCAGTTCTCTTGGGTCAGTGCCCGACTCGGTCGAACGATTTTTCTCCACCTGAAAAAACCACTCAAATTTTATGTAATGACCTAAAAAAACCGATTTTTTCGGACCAGTCTTTATCTGGTTTTCTTGGATTTCGTTGTTTGGGCTTTTTCTTCCGCCCCTACTGATTTTCCATGTAACGAAGCGGACAATTCCACCCATGCGAGACAATTTTTTTTTTGTCTGGGCTGGAAAATATTTGAATATATATATATACATTGTATGCGAGTACCAATCTCTATTTTTAAAATCAAATTAAATAAGAAATTAGTTAAAGTATAAATTCATATATCGGATCTTATATTTAATAAATAATATTACTAATAAATTGATATAATTTTATAATTTTATTATAATTTATAATATAATAATTATATTAGTCCAAATTCTAATATAAAATATAAATACAAGTTTGTTAAAATAAAATAAGTATATTATAATAAATTTTTATTTTTTAAATTTTAAATCGATCGATTTTCTAGCTGGTTTAACTAGATTTACTAATCCAACCAGGAATATGCCTGTTCAACCGGATTTAACATAATTTAAAGTGTAATTGAGTTATTTACTGAACTAAATGAGTGATAGATTTCTAATTAAACCGACTGATCCAATCCGGTTTTAAAAACTATACTATGAATGTTATTAAAATACTTAGGGTTACAATTCTAAATGTACCTTAGCTAACTCAAAGGTATTGTATCATGTGGCGGTGAGGTGAGGGGAACATTCCCCTAGACACGCAAAACAATTCATCATCCAAAACACATGGCTGTGAACTCTGAGTTCAGTCGTTAAAACTGTCGGTTTTAACCCTTTTTTTTATGGTGGATTTCATACTTAATTGCCATGGCAAGAAATCCCATTTCTCTGTACTATGGCACTAGTGTCCTGCCTAAGTATCTTGGGTAATGGTCGGTTTTGCTCCCGATCGGCCATAGCTCACCTTATAATGATGCATTTGCTTGGGATCGACATGACCCAAGAAAGGTAGATCGCCGAAAACCTCAGTTGTCGTCTGCAACGTCTCGAGAACTAACCCGATGCAATGTGAAATATTTGAATTTACAGATGTTGTTCATCTTCTTTTGCAGAATCAATAAAGTAAGAGACCCGTGCCTCGAGAACGGTCAGATCCTCTGCCATGGCATGACAGTCTCTCTCTCTCTCTCTCTCTGCGCCGGGGGTCACCCCCATTAACTGAATCTTTGAGTAACTTCTTTTAATTTGATTATTATTATTGTTGTTCTTTAACATGATTATAAAGGAAAACTTAGGGGGAGAGTGAAGATAATGGAAGACTGTCAAGAACAGCGGCAGTTAGTGGACTAACTAGTGAGTAGTGAGGGACAGACAAAGTAGAAGCTCTGCAAAAGAGGAAGCCATCGTCTGTCTTCCTCATCTCTCCTCCACCACTTGCAGCTCGCCCACCACAGTCGGGAACACTCAAATCCCACATCTAATCATCTTGGAATTAGCACTAATTGCTTTCAAGACTCGGGAGGGTCTTGAAGTTTGAAACCGGAGGAGGGAAAGACGCTGCTACCTCCTCTCCCTGTCCGAGTTTGGTCTGTCTCTTCGTTGGCCGAGAACGACAATGTGGCACGGCCGGAGGAGCTGCACTGTGATAATAACCCTCTTGGGCTGCTTGTCTTCACTAGGTGGGGCAGTGGCGACGACGAACCTCACCCTCCCTGGTCAGCACCCAGATCCGGAAGCAGTCGTCCAAGAAGTTAATCGGTACCCCATTTCTCGACTGTATTCCCTCTCTGATAAGGAGCTGCTTTCTCCTGTTCATGTGATTCTGTTCTGTGCTGTTTTCTGCTGTTGTGGAGATGGAATACAGGGAAGTCTGAAATCGGGGTTTGTTGCTGCTACTGCATTGTTCTAGGGTTCTTTTCCTTCACAATAATTTTGCTTGCTGTTTCTTTTTTTCCAAAAACAAAAACTTTCACAATGCCGGTTCTTGGAGGTCCCATCTTGCACTTACATTTGATAGCTCAAAGCATGTGGCAAAAGAACATTGAAGTTTTGAACACTCAGCAATGGATACTCTCCCCTTTCCTGGAGATGGAAAAACATGTAGTTTTGCTGCAACACTGTTATGTTCTATGTATCTAATACCTTCATGCCATTAACGCTGTTATGAAGAGGCGAACTCGCTTCTACTGTTCTTCTGCAAATGGACAAAACTCTGCAGCTGTTCCTGGTTTAAGTTTCCCCTCTTCACTCACTTTTCGAGTGTTTTGTATATTTCTTTTCTTTCCTTTACTTTAATCCCCACAATTTCTTTTCGCCTACTAGAAAGTACAAAAGAAAAAGAAGAGAAAATCCCCTGCATCCCAGAAATTTCAGTTGTTTTTTGGCAAATTGAAGTTCTACATTCAAATAAGCCTTCTTCAGATCATGAATGAGCAATCTTATTTGTTTGGTCATGTAAAATGTTGCCTGTTTTCTGTCTGTATCTGTGGTGACGCACTCGATACCTTTCTTCTGTTTATTTTCCAGGAAAAAATATAATGCATCGCGTCTCTGTGCAGCAGATAATGTCCTCTTCCCTAATTTCTAACAGTCCAAGTTGGAATATATTTATCCTCTTTTTTTTTTTTTAATCTTGAGGGAGACTGAGAATGTTTTCAATTGCTAAATATGGAAGAATGCGGAGATGTTGTTTTGCTCATTTTGGAAACTATGTAGTCAGTACTTGCGTGCTTTGTCTGTATTATTGTCAGTGGGTCTACTAGCCTTGGTGCCATATCGCCGTTGCTCTCAGGGCATTGAGTAATTTTGTCTGAATCTCCCCTTCTTACCAAGTGCAGGAGGGTAAATGCTGCCCTGGCGAGGAGGAGACAGATGTTCGAGCTCACCCAGAACGACGAGGCGGCCACGTGCCAAACAGGAAACCCCATCGACGACTGCTGGAAATGCGACCCAGATTGGGCCAACAACAGGCAGCGGCTTGCCGACTGTGCCATGGGGTTCGGGCAGTACGCCGTCGGCGGCAGGAATGGTGAGATGTACATTGTCACTGATTCCTCGGATGATGACGCGGTGAACCCTAAGCCTGGGACTCTGCGCTATGCGGTCATACAGGAGGAGCCACTGTGGATCGTGTTCCCGGGGAACATGCTGATAAGGCTGTCCCAGGAGCTCATCTTCAACAGCTACAAGACCTTGGACGGCCGCGGGGCGAACGTCCACATTGTCGGCGGTGGATGCATCACGTTGCAGTACATCAGCAATGTGATCATTCACAACATTCACATTCATGATTGTTACCAATCAGGTAAAGCCTCGATCTGTTTATCTGCCTTCGTCACCATGAAGATCTCGTTATATGCCGATTCCTTTCTCACTCTTTTCGACCAAATATCAAGTCTAGGTTCTGAAAGTGACTAAAAGGGCCTTCTTTCTCAAGCACATCGACAGGGATTAGCCATTGCTTTAGCTAGAAGAAACCAAGTGGTAAAGAAAGTTATTATCTCGTTCTGATTCTGATACATGGAGGACGATATCGCTTTTGGGTGTGAAGGTCCTTTTTTATTTTTTTTTTTGCCCCTGGTAAAACCTTAATGATAGGCTGAGCCTTTCTACCTTTTCACCGTGCCAGCTCTCTCTAGCTCTCTTCTGTGACTTAAGTTTTCTAGCCCAACTGATCGATTTATCTGCTGTCCTCGAACCTTGCAGGGGAGACAAATGTTCGCTCAAGCCCGACTCACTGGGGCTGGCGGACGAAATCAGATGGCGATGGAATCTCCATCTTCGGCTCGCACGACATATGGATCGACCACTGCTCGCTCTCCAACTGCAAGGACGGCCTGATCGATGCTGTGATGGGATCCACTGGGATCACCATCTCCAATAACTACTTCTCCCACCACAACGAGGTCATGCTGTTGGGCCACTCGGACAACTACCTCCCAGACTCGGGCATGCAGGTCACCATCGCCTTCAACCACTTTGGGGAGAAGCTCGTCCAGAGGATGCCCCGCTGCCGTCTGGGCTACATCCATGTGGTCAACAACGACTTCACCCAGTGGGAGATGTACGCGATCGGAGGCAGCGGTAACCCCACCATCAACAGCCAGGGCAACCGCTACATCGCCCCGTCTAACCATAACGCCAAGGAGGTAAACCTTAAAAGTCTTCTTCCATTTTCCAGCATATCCTTTCGAGGAGATTCCCGTTACAGATCTGATGAATCACGAATACTGACTTTTTGTGTGCGGCGGTCACCGGATACAGTTTGAATCCTACACCCAAAACAAGATAGAGTTTGAATTCTACACCCTGATGGTGTTTCTAGATTAATTAGTATATATTATGGGCCGTGAATCAAGCTCGCTCCTTTGTCAAGGATGGGACCCCCCTAAAGCACACAAAAGTGGGGAATGCGGAGTAGATTAAGGAGAGCATGTCAGGCAGTTCTCTTAGGTTGTTCTTCCTTTCGCTGTTTGAGGCCCATGCTAACAGTTTAGGTTATAATTATCTCAGCAAACAGAACACAAAACTTTGTTCTTCCCACAAAAGCAACAAAAGATGCAATGCAGCACGCATTTTGGCTTCAAAAAATTATTGTTCTGCCATTCCTTACCTCCCTCAATTCCAAGCACGCGTAAAGACCTCTGTGCAGTTTTCATAATCTGAAGCCATCGAAATCAGAAGCGCCGAATGTCAGTCCGAAAAACCCAGTGTCTTTTGTGGTCTACTGAACAGGTGACAAAGAGGGTCGACACGAACGAAGATGACTGGAGGGGCTGGAACTGGAGGTCTGAGGGCGATATAATGGTGAATGGCGCCTTCTTCGTGGCCTCGGGACAGGGCTTAGAGGTCAAGTACGAGAAGGCCTACAGCGTCGAGCCCAAATCCGCTGCCTACATTGACCTCATCACGTGGCACGCCGGTGCTCTCGGCGTCGGTGGAAGGTTTGCTTCTGATATCTCTCTTTCCGATTCCCGCATTGATAATGCCACCACGGACCCACCACCTAGAAATTACTAAAATTGATGCTGCAACTCGTGTAGTAATTACTAAAGCTTTGTTCTCCCTCTCTCTCTCTCTCTCTCTTTCTCTTCATTCTTTGGTGCTTCTGCTGTCATCATCTTTTCTCTTCCTCAACAGTGACTTGCTTGACCTTGTCCGTCCCTTAATCATTGCCACCAGCTTCAAAAATGTAGATCACGGTTTCGGTGGAGTGAGTGATTGAGTGGAATCCTAATTCAAAAAGGACATTATACGTGCCCAGAGATGGTGATATGATAATGTTCCCTAAGGCACTAATGCTCAAACTAGGGGCCCCCGATGAGCCTAAATGGTCATTGGACTCCCGTCTTCGGTGGAATGATTGAACGTTTGCTGTGGTTATGCTATGCCTAGCAGCAGTCCTTACTTGTTTTCTTCCCTCAATGAGAGTGCTGATTTTGATTCGGGTGCCCGATCGAACAGGAACAACGATCTTGGGACATGGAACGCCAGGGCCAAGTTTCAGGGAAACCATGCTGCCACGGATCAATCAGCAACCGCCCAGTTCCTGTTCTCCTCAGTAGCTCTATCCTGCTTGGTACTCCTCCACCTGAACACAGCGCATTCGGTGTTGTGACCCTATACGATGATATCCCTAACTCGGAACCATTTTCTTCTTTGACTTGCCTTTAGTTGATGGAACCTTTGGGTTTTTCCTGATTTTGAATCACAAAACGTGATCAGGTTTTGAACTGTAGATGGGGCTCATTGGTGCTGGCTAACTCTCCAGAAACAAGAGATGCTATGATCCATTGTAAACGATGCCTGTCCTCCAATCAAAAGAAAGAGTTAACGAGCATGAAAATTTTAGGAATGCAGCAGAAATTACGGCAGCTAACGACACAGCTTAATGCAACGGGCATATAGCACAGCATCTCGATATGAACAGAGGGAATGCATCTATGAAGCAGGAGAAGAAAGACAAATCAGCAATCTCTTCTAGACATTCTCAATCTGCGGCATATATTACTGACAACTTCCATACACCTTAAATTACATTTTATCGGGCATTGCTGTTTTCCTTTTAACCTGATTGACATCTTCAATTGATAAAAGAAAAAGAAAAAGGAGAGCGTCAACACAGAGGAGGAACAAAGAATTACACCAAAAGGGAAAATTTGAGGGAGAAGAAAGATGAACCAAATCACCTCTCGACGGATCTATCTATTCTTAAACAGTGATCATGTTATCTCCTCCCTGTGCTGCTGCATCGGCAAGCCTCTTCCAAAATAGTTGCCGCTGCTCCACTACCTCCTGGGCCTTGATCTGTCTCTCCATGTACTGTCTTTGACACTCGGCAAACAACTCTGAGTCCATCTCCACGAACATCTTCTGGACGTTGACAGTCAGTCCATTAACTGCCGGGTTCCAGTGGCCCTCAATGTTCCTCTCTAGAGCCTCGAATATGATTGGGAGAATCACAGGGCGGTTCTGGGTGATTAAGCTCACAATATGCTCGTTGTTCCACAAGTAGAGTGAACGCTCTGCAACCTGATACCCACCAGCCAAGAAGATTTGAAGGAGCATCAAGGATCAAAATCATGAATAATTTTGCACAGGGCAAGCATTTATAAACCATGCTATGACACTATAAAGAATTAGCATTCGAGGATGTTCCCAACTAATAAATAACCAATAAAAAGAGCAGGTTAAAAAATAGCAAGAGTATACAAAAAGATATTTGTTACAGGAAAGTGTCAAAAAGAATGAACAAAGGCAAAGGGGGGGCATAAGTTGTGAGGATAAATTAGAAAAGCAATTCGAACAGAATTTTCTTTACAAAAAAGGACGCAGAGAATATAATGCTACAAATTGGGAGCAGCTCGAAGCCATTTCAAATAAAACTCATCTATCACATCCAAGTATAAACTGCCAAGTAAGCAATGCATCCTGACGGAAGAAAAACATGACAAAAATAAGCAGTATCAGGATAAGAATTGATATGCAATAATTAATACAAGGAACATAAACAAATTTATTTTCTAATATGACTGTGAACACAGAGCATGAGAGGTGTTTGCCAAAATAAGAATGTAACTTGGACAAGTTGTCTTTATCATTTCAGCAGATGAACAGCACTCCCAACATGATCTGCTAAGAGTTAAGTTCCCAAATGAATTAACAAGAATATAAGAAGCCACTACCAGGAGCGTCAGTAACTTAGACACCTCAGGCATGGCTTCGAACTTCACTTCTGCCAGGATATTAGAGCTAACTGTTATTCCTGGGATGACTCCTAGTGAGACCTTTCAAGTTTATTCTAAGAAAAGGAGTATGAGTACTCACTTTTATAGTCTATATCTGCTAGACTAGAGAATTCTCAGGGGCAGAAAGCTTCTGAATAGGATAGCAATATCCAATTTAACATTTGGCATTCAACAGTCTGCCGCAACTATACCTCAGCCTTTTACTGGACAGTGTAAAACCAACCACTGGATGATAACTAAGGAAATAAGTCATAGTGCTAGAAATGAGCGACAAGAATTAAACAACATGACAATTGAAAACCAACAATGCAGTCCGTACCTGAAAATGAGGGCTATTGAGGCAACGCGCTATCTGTCTGAATAGAGGAACCATGCACCGCTGAAATTCAGCAGCCTGCGTCACCTCAAGCACTTCTTCTAGTTCCCCAAGGAAGAGAAATTCCTTCTGGCAGTTGGTCACGGGCCAATATTTCAACAAACCCCTTATGACCGTTTCAGCTAACTTATAGTCTTTCTCGACAAACTGTGTAATGCAGTAGGATAGCTGTTGATGATACAATGCTATAGGCTTTGGCTTATGCAAAGGAATAAGGGCTCGAGCAAGGAATAACTTGTGCTCCTCCTTCATTGGAAGCGCAAAACCATTGATAATGCTTCCGAGAATCTCAAGAAGCTCAGCAAGACCACTGTGCCTCTCGGTCTCATATATGAACCGATAAAATATGTTATTGATCGCTTTTCTGATAAAAGGGCGGTGCACCATGAACTTCCCATATATTCTATGAAGAATCGTCTTCAAATACTCCCGCTCTCTTGGATCCTCAGAATCAAATAAGTCAAGCAGCTTCAGCACAAATGAATGATCAATGTACCTTTTCGCAATCTTTGTATCAGTATCAGAGGAAGCTACGTATCTTAACAGCAGCTCATACACCAGCTGCAAATGAGCCCAGGAGGGGTCCAAATACATATCCTCCTCTTCTGGGTCAGCACTTTCCTGGCCTGTATTTTCATGAGAAGCCGGCGGAAAGCACCGAAAAATGTTCACAGCAGTCATCCTTATCATCTCCTCCTGACAGTGCTCGGTGATCTTTCCCGAACCTGACTGTATATATTCAACGAGCTCCAGAAGCGCCTGCCTCTTTATTTCTTTCTCCCGGACTGACTTCATTGTATCCGTGAAATCGAACTGGTAACAGCAAATCTGCAGCTTCCGCAGGAACAAGTTTTGTCTTTCCGTAACTGGCACATCGCGGAAGGAGGGCAAGGGTTCTATATTGCCTGAAGGTGGTGCCATAACTGCAGTCGCGGTCCCACCGGGCTGGCCAATGAGCCCTGCAGCGCCCCGTGAAACATGGTTAACTACCACATCTGGGCCGGCCAACACCGAGCCCGAGTTCCTATTCCCAGGCTGGCTATACCCATACAAAGAAGCGTAGTTCGAGTCGGATTTCGAGGGCTTACGGTTCCCTCCCCTTATGATCTTCTTAAGCATCTCCTAGAAATCAAACCCTAACCCTGAGAAACCACAAATCAGGCCCCGGATCAGGGACTGGGGGATTGAATCAGAAATTGCGAGTAATCATTGATTAGGAATTGCGGGACTGCGAACCGTATGATTCAGCAATCATTCACATCAGGGCTCTCCAAATTCAAACTTTACATGAATACAATCAGAACGGCATGGATCCGAGAGGATCATGAGAGGAATTGTACCGTAGATGGATCATAGGGCGGCGAATCATCGGAATCAGATCACCGCAGTTCACAGGAAAGAGGATGCGGCGATCAACGAAAAGACAAAGAACCCGGAGACAAGAGAGGGAGGGAGGGAGGGAGGCCGGAGGGAGGAAAGGAGAGAAACTGTCGAAGAAGTGATGCGCAGGAGAGAGAGAAACGAAGGGCGATGTGAGAGAGAGAGCGGGGGACAGAGGATAAGGCCCAGAAAGCATATGGACTATGGAGAGAAAATCTTTCTTTTTAAAAAAAAGAAAAGAAAAATAAATGCATTTGTTTCTTTTTTCAATCCTTTTTTTTCCCTCAAGAATTTAACGGTACTTACCCGCTCTAAAGTTCGATTTTTATTAATATTAAAATTTTATTTATACAATATTAATTTTTTAAAATTATATAATTCACACGTATAAAATTTATTATGATAAAATACAACCATATAATTTGCCATGAAACAGGAAAGGCCCCCGCTTAAGACTTTCGCCTTTTAATTTCCCGCGCGGCCCTTTAAATTATAATTAAATGATTATACTTATTTTTTTATTTTTAAAAAAAGGGGGCAAAAGAATTAGTACGGAATGAACGGTGATCCTGGTCCAAAAAGAATGACGGTGATCACTTCATACGTGGCAAGGGGACGGAAAGGTCAACAAGGGTGGGACCCACACGCAGTCATCCGGTTGCATGGACCCGGCGCATGCGCCTCGATCCGCATTTTTATTCCGGAGTACGGAAGGGTCCGTTTCCGGTTCCCGTACTATCACGTAACAACGTCCCGTCCCGTCCTGTCCCGAGCCAGGAAAACACGGATCAATTGGTTCCGGGAAATTTCCTCGGTCCAAATGGGTGTTCTGTGTCGATCCCATGGTGAAATTTGTCTGCTCGCATGACCCACAGGACGGGCTATGGAGTATAGGTGACTGGGGGTCAAAGAAGATGCTTGACCCATCCGCCCACCCACCCACCCACCCTACGGAAGATAAGCATGAGGGCAGAAAAGCTTTGACAAATTGATTGGAAAAACCACAATTGTTTGTGCCTGTCGTCTCGTGAACACAGCACCACTAGTTTGTGGGTCATTTTGTCAAAACCCTTAAATGCTCATTTGATTAAAGGAAGGAGGATTGCCCTTTCATTGCACTTTTGACTCGATCCCGGTTCCATGATCATCTTAAGTTGGGATGGCGACTTTTCACGAGCGCCGAGAGCATTAAAGTGCCCGCTGGTCTTTGCACGATCGAGAAACTGGCTCCACAAACACGTCTTCGCCAAAGTTAGTCAGCATTTAATGGGCTGTGAAGGCAAATGAAATGAGGCCCCCAAAAATATGGAGAAAATCCGACCTGCCGGATTCGAACCAGCGACCTAAGGATATCTGCATCCAACTACAGTCCTCCGCTCTACCAACTGAGCTAAGGTCGGCTTGTTCAGGGGTGAAAACCCAAGAACTTATTAATAATGATCCGGACATGCATCTGGACTCGATAGGACGAAGTGGCCCGGAAGGTTCAAACCTAAGACGGAGTCCAAAGCTCGATAACGAGGGCCCATTCTACCACCGGGGAGGACCCCCCTTGACAGGTACGAGAACTTTCACAGACGAAAGTTGAACCAAGCTTCCTTAATCATAAATCAAAGACAATAGCGCCATAAAAGAAGAGGAAAAAAAAACTCCAATTCCCTCTTTTCCTCTTCTGGGGGGGACCCCAATGATTAAGAACAGGAAAAAATGGAGATGCATATGCTTCTCCTCTCCTTTTACTCACTCTATATCTATGAATATCTATAAATTTATGGATCGGATGGTCTCACCAACAATTACATGCCCGAGGGAATCCGATTCTGCCCACAGATCATGCTCAAAGATCGTATTCAGAATAACAACGCCTCAGTTCTCCTCTTTCAGTTCGCTCTACTCTCCATATTTATTAACAGCTTGGCTTTAGAACTGTTGACCAGAGAGGAAGGGAAGCCAGTCAAGGCACGCTTCTCATCTCTGTGGTCTCCAAAGCCAGATTTCTACATCATTGTAGGGTTGAAGTTGTTGCCACGAGCGGACTGCAGAGTCATCCCTCGGCCTTTATGATTGCAGATATTCATATCTTGCCTGGTGACACACGAGAAGCTTTCGAGATAACATACCCTGAGTAATTAGTTAAGCAGTCGGGACATTTTGTGGGCATTCGGCCAGTGAATCGAACTTCGACAGAAGATATGATCATGCGAGAGAGCCCGTTGAGGAGACACACGCACCTGCATCGCTCTCGTGGCAGCAAAATGCTTTCCAGTTATCGATCTGCCGGAAAATTCAATCGGGGGACCATTGCCATCTCTATCAACTTCACTAAAAAAACCCTAACTCATGCCCTTTTTTTTTCCTGGGAGAGGCAGGGAGAATTAGTCTACTCCACAGAGTGCAATAATATTATTCCACGCAAACCGAACAATCGTCGTTAATGAGCGGTTGAAAATGTTGAAGAAATTTTGGTGAAGGAACGTTGAAAAAGTGGATCACCCTACAAGACATATATATATTATATATAATCAGCCATATATCTAGAGAGGAAAGAACCCTAATATATATATATATATATATGTGCATACAATATATAAATGCATAGATGTAAGCGGATTTGTACATGTATGTTTCTCACGGCAATATTCTCGAGTTCATGAGTTTCAATTATTGGCCACTATTGTATCGGTATCAGAGACACGAAATCAATAATGGGATCGAATCCAACCGAAGGCGAAGTTCTTTATCAATTGGGATTGCTCCAACATGGGAATTTATTTTATATATGTGTGTATATATATATATATATATATGAGAGAGAGAGAATTATAGCATTCTTGTATATTTATTATTGAGTATTATATATTTTTAAATGTTTTTTTCCATTTTATATATTTGTTTGTATATTATATTTAAATAATAATTTTAACGGTTCACCGATGCGTATTGAACAATATCATGTGATATGACATACTAGTAGAATTTTTTACCACGTAATCATGAGCAAAATTTACTATTTCAGCATCTTATCGACATGTCATTATATCACATCTGCAAATAACGGTCATATCATCACGCACTTAAAATTAATACTTGAATATATTACGGAATCAAATATATAAAATTAGAAAAGTTATTTTAAAATATATAAAATTTAAGTATAAGTAATTATATAGAATTTCTATTACAATTATCATGTTCAAGTTGTGAGAACCACTCTTGAATACCACTGCATTTTGTCAATTGTATCACATATTATTAGTATATTTATAACTTTAAAAAAACGAAAATAAGTGAAAATTCAATCACGTCTTCTCGAAAGCATTAACATCATCACAAAGTTGCATGCAGATTAGAGCTAACAATTTGGCCGGCATAAAAAATCAGGCAATTAGAAAATGCAGACCTACGCATTACGGGAATTATATAAATAATTATTAAAAATTGTTTTTGTGTGTATAATTAATTATTTAATTTTTATCATAAATTATATCTTTGTACTTTCATACTGATATAATTGTTTTCCGGACGTGTTAATTAAATAGCTAAAAAACACCGATCCAGACACAAATTTTTCGTACCGTGTCCGGCCGTCCCACTTTCATGAGACACATTATTTATTCAACAGCAAAGACTTTGGATTCCCAGATTTCCAACAAAGAGAGAGGAGGAGATGGACCAAGTGATTAATACCTCCATCCCCCTTTCTTTATCTCTCTACCAAAGTGACTGCTGCAGATCAGCCATCGTTTGCCGATTTCTTTTCTGGTGGAAACCTCCATCTCATTTTTAATCGGTAGGCTGCTCATTGACTGAAGTGAACCAAAATACTGTTCGTGCATAGTTTCTAATGCAAACTAGGTAACATTCAAAAATTTGATGGTTTTAGAATGATTTATATTCTAGTTGGATATGTTTATTAAAAGGTTAATCTTTTCAAAATATATTTTTTTAATTATAGAATTTAAATGTGAGTAAAATCATTTTGTTATTCTTTATTTTAATTATAATTTTAAAAACCGGATAGGGTCGGTCGGTTCGATTGGTCAACTAGGAACCGGCTACTCACCCTGGTCCAATTCATATAAAAGATATAATTACACTTTCAGTGGGATTAACTTCGATTGAACTGGCCGATTCCTAGTACTACCGGTAAATCCAATTGAATCGAAAGAAAAACCGACCGATTTATTTTTTTAAAATATTATAATATACATATTCTATTTAACTAAATTTAAATTTATATTTTATATTACACTTATATTTAATATAATAGTTATATTAATAAATTTTTTTATAAATCATATTTAAATTACGATANATATAAATTTATTAATAATATTATACCATTAAATATACCATTTAACTCTCATAAACTTATAAATACATATTTACACCAGCCCTCCATTTATCCATTTACCTATTTATCCATTTAGTAAATTCCAGTTTTAAAAATTATTCTATTAATCATTAATCATTGGTTGTAAAGAATCAATGCTTCTCTTTCATCTTTTTGACTTGTGTTTTTATCTCTCCCTCTCCGGGAAACGATACTCACCATTTGGCTCCCAGTCCCCAACAAAGTCTTCTCTCTGTCTCTCTCTCTCTCTCTCATTCTCTGTAAGAGATCAAGATTTGCTGAAGGCCCTCCGGGAGAGACTGACGGAAGGGGGAGAGATATGGGAAGAGCTCCCTGCTGTGACAAGGCAAGTGTAAAGAAAGGTCCATGGTCCCCCGAAGAAGATGCCATGCTCAAGGGCTACATCGAGAAACACGGCACCGGTGGCAGCTGGATCGCCCTCCCTGAGAAAGCCGGTATCTTCTGACAACTGAACATGATAATTAGGCATGCCTTTTTGTTTCGGGTGATATTTCCGTCGTTATAATATAGTCAGGCACATATATTTTTATATGTTTTTCGTTTGATCTCGATCAGCTTAATTGGTTCCGTGTGCTTTTCCGATTGATCAGTTTGGACTCTGGACCCTACGCAGGTCTGAGGAGATGCGGGAAGAGCTGTCGCTTAAGGTGGCTCAACTATCTTAGGCCGAACATCAAGCATGGAGATTTCACTGATTTTGAAGATAGAGTGATATGCTCGCTCTATGCTAGCATCGGCAGCAGGTTAAGCTCCAAAACCCTCCCAGTCCTCTTTGTTTTTCTTATCTTCGGCTCTGCGATATGTTTGCCCTTAGAAAACTAAATCTAGCTATTTATCAAGAGAAAATTGTGTCGTTCATCTTGGATCAACGGGACCATCTCTGGCTTTGACATCTAGAGTTATAATAATTAGTGCTCCATGTCTAGGACTCATCCAGCAGATAAACTTGCAGGTGGTCAGTAATAGCTGCTCACTTGCCTGGAAGGACCGATAACGATATCAAGAATTACTGGAACACCAAGCTGAAGAAGAAATTCACGGCTTTGCTACCTCCATTACCATCCATACCTCACCGGTCATCCCTCACCTCCTCACTCCAGTCTAATAATACCTTCATCTCCGCACCACTACCTCCTCTTAATTCCCACTCTCATCAAATTCCTTCACCACCATTACCAGCACTAGTATCACCTTCCTATTCAATCTTGCCAGCTCTCCGGTCACCCTCGAAAAAAGAGATCAACTTCGAAAATCCCATGCAACAGTATCAGGTGAGGAAAGACGGGAACTCCGTTAACTTTGGAGGTGGCAGTGGCGAAGCCACCAGCAGTTTGTCTGAAGCAAAGTACGATTTCGGCAGGCCATGCAGCAGTACTGCTGGTGGAGCACATCAAGCAGCGTCATATGGTCACTATCCATGTCGAGCAGTGGAGGAAAAAGAAAACTTGCTGCCTGCTAGCGGCAGAGGTGACAGCAGTGATTGTGCTGCCGGCGGCGGTTGGACTCAGGTCGTAGTCGCCGATAAAGCGTGGGGAGAGAATACGACATCAGCGGATTACGGGTTCGAGCAGTTCGAGCAGCTGCTCGTTAGCACTAACAGTAGTAGCAACTGTAGCTTTTCGTTTGATGAAAACAAGGTAGGGGAAATTGCGTGTACAACTGATCGATTATGGTGCTGACTCTGCGTGAGTAAATTCAGATTTTCAAATAACCAGTTCATATTCACATGATGAACACGACTTCACAATCTCGATTCCTTTGTCTTTACATGGCCGGGTGCGCATTTGGATTATTTGATTTGCCGTGTTATATATATATATATGAACATGAACATTACTTCTTGGAAATTAATGAGGTATATACATGTGTAAATTATCTTGTCGCAGAACAATTTTCTGCACCAGAGTAAGTAATGTCATATGCCATTGACAAGTCAGGATTACTTAATTAGGGGGATAAAAAAAAAAAAAGTAACATGTCTTCTTCTCCCATATCTTAAGACCGAGCATTCGCTTCATTTTTTATAATTTACCCACACACATATATGTATATGTATGTATGCATTAGTCTGATCAAACCCTAGGAAGGAACTTGGATTTTTCCGAGTTAGTGGCGCATGATTTTAAAATGACTAATGGCGACCCGAATCCCAGTAGTCTTCTTAAACAACTATTCTTTTTGGGAAGAATTCCCATATAATTAATGTCATTTCACTAATTTATCCGAGGAAGAATGAAATAAATCCAAAATAAGAGGAAAAAAAAACCCAATTCTTTGATGATAGCTCACGGCAAACGGGCGTGATGTCTTGCTAAGTCTTTGTCCTATACGTGTTAAAAAAAACAGTCATTTAATTAAAAAGTTAACCAAAATTCACAAATATATGACAAGTTCTATGATCCTTCCCTTCTGTATCAACTTCGTTAGCTTTTCACAGGCAGACACGCTCGGTTGTCCAGTCGATCAAGGAACCCCAATTCGATCACTGCTCTTCGGGTGGTGTGGACTGACCAGAAGATTGAGCTTGCGAAGGAAATTAGGCGAATATTTTCTTCCATGTAAAGATGCAAAATATTCAGGTTGGACCTCGGGCGGATGCAACACATTACGATCTTCACGGTTCGATGGATGCCATGGTAGCAAGCGAGTAACAATCCCGTCTCGAGGGATGCTGAGATAGGAACACTTGCATCCCGACGTACCGCTTGGTCAATACCCGCTGCTGCTGCGCTGTACTGTCGACGCATGGATTGACTCACTGTCTACCACTTTGTTTGATTCTCGGGGATGATTAAACTAATGAGGCCGACCAGCCATAGCCTATAGGCATTATATAAATGAGAAAGGCAGGGAACTGAGAAGAAGAAAACGAAGGGAAATTTCTAGGAATGTCTTATCTGCGTCTTTAGAAAGGTCAAAAGATGCGTTAGCCGTCAAACAACTTCTTTCCCTCCTTGACGCACCATCGCTCGGTTGCCAGTCCATCAATCAATCATTTCCCCCACTGACTCCGTCTCTTACGACTAAAGACACGAAGAAAACAGTGTCTTCCAAGCTCTACTTTACGCACTTGCTCGGGATCCAATCTATCGGGTTGATAGAGTCAGCCTCCCCACACAGTGATCACAAGTTCGTAGATTATGCCTCCTCGGTTACCACTGAAGAGAAAAGGGTAGCTACCACAAACTTTCTAAATGGAACGAATCATACAAGCTGCCGGGCTCCAAGTTAACTTTTAATTACAACGGAATTCTGTACATGGGCGGGCACATACAGCATTTGCTATGTACAGATTGCATGGAAGATCGTCCCGGAGAGCCTTATAAAATGTTCTCTACAAGAAATCCCATTGCCAATACACCTTCTCTACAATCCCGCCACCGCTACGGACAGCGAGGTGAAGTGTTTCAGACGCAGGCGGGACCCCCCACAGCAATGGGACTGCGACTGTCATCGTTAGCTTTTCATGCAACCCGCCATTGATGCCCTTCTCCGCTGCAACAACCTGAATGATAGAGTTTGTTAAGCATGATTATAAGAACTCAAATGTACTATCTTCTTCATATAAATAAATATATATATATATATATGTAAGCAAGCTCAGCCATGACTAATTTTCAATCTACCAAAACATAAGAGGCCTAGACCACTAAGGGGGGAGTTGCTTTTCAGGGCTTTCCTTTTTTATACTACGTTTACCCATCATCTCGAGTCACAGTTGAGCAGCTTGAGGGGAAATTTTGATTGATTGTGCTGCCTAAAAGCCATATGGATCGGAATAGACACGGTTTACAGGAAAGAAGACAGGAAAAGGAGCGCTGCCGTAGGCTAAACAGGGAGAAATTTATATTCAAAATCTATGATCTAGAGGCACATGAAAAGTAAAACTTTGCGAGTTCTCAAGAAATTTGGTTGAGGTATGTGTTTAGACGGGTTGCTATTGGGGCACTCACCTCTCCTCCATTCTCAAGGACAGTATCTTCAACCACATCACTCAGCATCTCAATAGAACGGCAGAATCCAAAAATACAGAGTCTTCTGCCCATATCAAGTCCCTAGTATTAGCAGTTCCCAGAGGGATTAGATGGACTCTGTGAGATGCAAGGAATGGAATAAAGAAAAAGCATTGTTGAAAAAGAACACTTGCTTACATTCGTTGCTGCGATATCAAAAAGTGCCCCAAGGCACAGGCCCTGATCAGGATCCATGTAGTCACTTTCTTGAAATCGTTGAAACCTTTGAGAAGTCCTGGATTTCCCGTGCTTCTTCAGTCAAAGAGAAGTGGCACATCAACCACACAGTAGATTCAAGAGTTTCACAAAGTCATAGACATATTGTAGATACACTATCAAAAAGAGACTGCAGACCCTGCATCAAATGAGGAACTCGGTCCCCAAACCTGCTTAAGGATAAGCCTAAAGTCATCATCCAACAAGCAGTAAAATGAGTGCTATGGGTCTGCCAAGAGCAACCATATCCTTCAAAGCTCCTACTGAACAAGATGATTTGTCAAGTTGCTGCATCATATGTCAAGGAATAACACTTTATTAACATTCAGACTGATCCCCACAACAGCCCCAATTTATCGTAATCGATTAGTTAACATGTTGGTTAAGAGTAATTTTTATCCATTGAGCGACGGCCCTTCCACTCGGCACCAAAGCTATTATTTTCTGTTGAATAACTGTCCGAGTGAGTCTTGAATCTCCACTATAGACAAAAAAAAAAGCGAATCCCCTATGCTTAGCTAACTCCCTGCGTCTAACCAAAAAATCAACCCTGATCCCATTGATAACTTAATCTGAAACATCCAAAACTAGATGGGAATGAAACATACATCAGAAGAACCAATTCGCCGAGGAACCATAGAGCCTCCAATCTGGATGAGTCCCTCGGAAGTGAACAAAGTAACTCTCTCCTCAGGGACCCATTGAATATCTGGAGAACGAAAATAAGCTGGTTTTAAAATTGTTAAACCTGAAAAAAGAAAATGTTCTCATGGGAGAGTAAAACACCCACACAACAATTCGGGCATATTATTTCGGTCCCAACCATCTATCTCATACTTCTCTAAGAACCACGTGGATCAATAATGGAATTTTTTTTCTAATCCAATGTCAAGACATCGGATCTTTCTACTCATATCTAGTCTACATTCCTTTGGGGAGTTCCAATAGAGCAGGAAACGAAGCAATTTTTAGCAAATTCCTAAAAAATTAACAAGGTCAAAACACACGCAACAAGCACATGTACAGTAAGATACGTGAATCTCAAATTACAATGAGTGCTCAACAACATAACAATGCAATATCATGGAGACAGCAATCCACGAGGCTTCCTAACAACAAAAACAACCTCAACGACCGATCAGAGAGGTCACGTGTAGCTATTTCTCAAACCATAGACTGGGGTCGACCAATGCGGAGACGGGCGGACGGTTTCCCGTCCAAATTTGCCTTTTTGAAGAAACGGATGGAAAGGAGACGATGGCAGGGAGATTACCGGAATCTCGATCGGCCCAGGGGAAGAATCCGAAGGAATCGTCGCCGAGGAAGTTTCCGGGGTCGGAAGAAGAGGCCTTCAGCGCGAAACGCAGGGAGCGGTAAGGCTGCCGGTGGCGGAGAAGAGAGGGTCTCCGGGGAAGAGGTGATAGCGAATCCCTGAAACGAGAATGAGAAATCGACGAGGGGATGGAGGAAGAGAGAGAGGTGAAGCACAGCGCAGCGCTAGCCTCCGCCATCAATAGGGAGACAAGAAAGAGAATCTAAGGGATCGGGGTGGGAATCGAGGGAGAGGGGGAAGGAGGGCGAATCAGAGGGAGAGAAAGGGAAAAGGAAGGAAGCGAAGGGAAACGGATTCTGTCCGACGCCACATGTTGAAGAGGGAATGTCAATGGATGCTGCCACGTGGCGCCGCCTAAAATTTTTAGAGCTCAATGCTCCTTTTCTTTTTACAAGAATTGCATTTATTATTAAAATAAAAAAAATATTTTTTTGGCGGGCAGATTACCATGTCTTTTTCTTGGCAATTTGGACAACTTCTCACATTGTTCGACCCACCGTTTCCGCGGTCATGATCTTCTCTCTTGTGGCCCGTTTTTGCCACGCACCCACCGAGGCCGCTCAAGAGGATGGCGGAAAGTGCAGTTCGTAAACTCCTGTGACCCGAAGACGGTGGCCGGCGGGAAGGACGCTGAGGGCCTGGGAGGAAGGAGAGGTAGAGGAGTGCGCCTCGTTCGTGGGCTTTGCCATGGTTAAGCCCAAAATAGTTATCGCTATGGAGGCCCATGGACTCTCCTTATAGCACAAAGTCTAGGCCCAGTTGAAGTACAAAATCCTCGGCCGGCCCGTCGGTTGAGTCTAATCTCCGGCAGGCGCGCGCATCGGCTCCCATGTGATCGTGCTTCAAATGGGTCGTCAGATCTCACCTCTTGGATATGGATACAGGAGGACATCGAATTCTTGGATGACATTCGATAGGGCTAAAAGTTAACGGAATTAATGCTGAATTTTGATTATTCATTTCGTCCAATATAATATTGACAGTTGAATACAGAAATTGAACAGCCTGAGCGGATTGTCACGGCTACAGGGCAAGTAAAGATCCAACATCTGTCGATCACGTAAATACTTTATCATGGTGACCATGAGCCCGTAACTTTACCTAACATTTAGAGATCCAATCAATTGTACCTGTGCCAATACATCGGTCGGCAACTCTGTGTAATAATGAAATCTCGAAATTATTATGGCAATGATTCATTGCCGGCTAGCTGTGCGTCACCATTATTATAGTTTTTCACTCTCCAATTTCACCTTCACGAGCACCGCACCCAATTGCTCAATTATCATAAAGGAGGAAGCAAAATGATTCATATGCCAGCGCCCGGGGCTTAAGAGTCAAAATCATCCTTTTATTTTAATTGTTTTTTTTACCCATGTGTAAAAAAAAAACAAATTTAATGGCCATTTTTTTCAACTTGGAGAAAGGAAATAGGAGGCCCTTAAAAAAAAAAAGCCCACACCAGCGAGCAAGAGAAATATAGATCTTAATTAAGTCACTGCTATACTCTTAAGACTTTGACGCAGAGGCATCACACAGAACTAGCACTCCACTCGCAAGAAGTATGCACATGGAATGCACCAAGCCTTCCATCCCTCCCCTCCCTCTTTTCTTCATCCCTTTTGTGATTTCAAGTGAGCTGTTTGGGGTACTGTTTGTCCATAATAATAGAACACCAATCCTTTTCAGCCTTTTGGTCGTTTTGCTCCTCTTAAACCATTCCTTTCTCATCACATAGCATTAACATTATATATTACGGCAAAGTAATAATATAATATTAATCGGATAATTTGATCGATTTTCTTCCTTCCCCTCGCTAGTCGTTGCAAAGTAATAACTATATTAATGTCCTCGGTTTTGTTCTAATCGCCAGTAAACTATCCAATTTTTTCTGATCTCATTAAAGGTTTAAAATAAGAAATAGTTATGAATTATTCGATATTTTTCTTTAAATAATAGATTTGGTTAAAATATTAATGTGAATAAAGATAGGCGTGGCCTGATTTTATTTGAATTTAAATTCGGTGTGACTCATTTTAATTATTCTAAATATGGGACAATATAAAATGAATTAGAAAAAAAAACCCTTAAAATTAGGGGTTGGGAGAATCCAATTTCACTCGACAAAGGCAATTCCTTATCACCTCCGGCAGAAACCTGTGGACGATATGTCGAAAGAAATCAACAACTCAATCGGGTCACTTTCGCACCCAACCTATTATGACCCAAATTATTAAAAAAATGATTAAAATAATACTAAACTTAGTGTAAAATACAATCTAAATCTAAATCTAAATATTCATAACAACATAATTTAACAAAAACAAATAATGATTGTAATAAAATAAATTAAATACATAAATTTATTAGAATAAAGCTATTACAAATTATTTAAAAGGGTCAAGCAGGGCTGGACAGGCCACAGCCATACCCGGACCCAGCCAAGAGCAGGTCGGGTCTTGCGGGGCAGGGCGGGGCATAATTGCCATACTAAGGATTTTTGTAGTAATGCTACACCACAAAGTGTGTATGGAATGGGGAGAGGCTGAAGTGAAAATGACAAAAAGGGCAACGGTGGTGGGTTTGAGGTGAGGGGGGGACCTCCTTCATCGAAAGCTTCCATCGCCATGGAAGATCCCAGAGCGGTCATAAGGACATCATATAAAGATGGCAATGGCCATATGTTATGATCACTGATATGGCACACATGGACACGAGAGACCATTCCCATCCCATCCACCACCACGACCACCACCACGCCACCACCACTATGCATTCAAAATTCAACCGTCCATCCCCTCATCATTAAAAGCAAGCCAGACATTCCGTCCACCGTCCAATATCAAACTGTTCTGTCCTTGGATGGAACAAGACATTATGGCCCGTATCCCTTCGACACGACACAGTCATCTGCACGAGTAACTAATCTTAAGGAAATATGATTTTGAATTCAATTCAATATATGATGAGCTTAGTTACTTACGTGGTCTCTGTATCTTTGTGACTTAATTAATTAAGAAAAGACACGGAAAGCCACAAATCGAGCATGGAGGAAGCCCACCAGCTAATGTAAGAGAGATTAATTGCTTTTTAAATTTCATTTTGGGTGGCATCAGAAGCCCTTTGCAACTGTTAAGGATGATACATACCCCATGTGTTCTGTGACGTAAAGGCATGGGCTTTTCCCCGCCGATTCCCACAGATCAGTCCGATCTGCAGAGAATTAGGGCGTTTGCCATGTAATTGTTCCGTCGGCTGCACAAGATTCCTCTTAGCCTCAACCTCAACAGACGGAATGCCATCGTCTGCAGAGGACCGACGGCCTAATAATAGTTCACATGTTTCGAATCCGAAACCCGCCATCTCCGGTGAACCAACCCACCGACACATACGGATGTAAACTATACCCCGAATCATTCTCATGTGTGGATTTGAAGATGAAGATTGAATTGAAGGTCTCGAATGAGAGATTCCGTTTACGAATTTCCATTGTTCTTAGGTTTCCCAGTGGACGAAACCTTAAGAGTACCAGATCGCGTCCATGGCCCATGACATCGGACGTAAAGATACGTCAATGATAATGCTCACGAGAAAGACAAATTGAATGGCATAATGAAAGGCGTAAACGTGCTCTACTTTTGGCACAAGCATTCATTCGAGTGCCCCTGCCTCCCTCCTCCTCCTCCTCTTGTTCTTCTTATCTTTTTTGGGTGGGCATAATTTCCCCTAATTAGGTTGCATAATTACAAGAATTATCGCAAATCTCATAAAATTAGGAGTACTGCTAATCATTTCAAAGACGCTCCTCTGACCAAGTATCAAAAACTAATAATGTAATCTGTTTCAAACGGTTGAATTCGTTTTCTTCTTTAGATTTTATATTAAGTATTTAAAAAAAAGTTATTTTCTGCAATATATGTATATAACCCGCTGAATTGAGTTTAAACTAAAGATCCTTTTTTTTTTTTGAGAAATCGAAATTTATGTTTAAACAGAAATATAATTACATCTATACAGTGTCCCACCTCTTGGCCGAACTGGGCAATAGAGCCATTCTCATTAAAGCAACGACTCATTGTCGACTTGTGTGTGCTAGAGATCGAACACCAAAAGGCAAAGGGCCTCACCTAATCTCCGACACAATCATTGGATTCTATTTCATTCAGTCTTTGCTCCACTGTAACTTACCTTTCTTTACATTCTACTGAGATCTTTACTGGTAGGGCCGGGTCGCTAATCACGCGGTGAAACCTCAAATGTTCTTTCGGTAGAAGTTAGATCCGATATACGGCTTGTAGAAGTTGACCGAGACGATGGTTCCTTTAAAAGAAGCCGATCAAGAACTTCATCTTCATGTCTCATACGAATGTAGCCCATAGTGAGAGAGAGAGAGAGAGAGAGAGAGAGAGAGAGAGAGTGGCATCGATCTCCTGTAAATGCCGTGAGTCGACAGACGATTGTGAAATAGAGACAGAAACTTGAACCGTGGTGGGTGTTGTCAGATATGACTCTGCTCTTAAAATCTTTGTCAGTTTCCACACCTGCCAATTCGTGATCTTTCACCCTTTAAGAGCTTTTTCTCCTCTTGATCTTTTAGCCCTTCTGCAAGCAAGAGATTTTCACTGAATGACTCAGGCAAGAGAAGCAAGAGGGCAGATAACCATTAAATGTAGAGCTTACAGTCATCAGTCCACAACTGCTGCATTACTCGATGTATATTCGAATCAATGAGAATCTTAGTTCTAAGTTGAATGCAACAATGTCCACCGACTATCAAAATCCATTAACAATGTACGGGGCTGTTCGATTACTTCGATGAAAATATTACTGATCTGTTCTTGTTTTCTTTTTTTTTCAATGGCTTTTTGCCACTATGATTTTCATCTCCCATTTATTCCTATGGAAGAAGGGGGCAGAGTCAGGAGAATAAAATTTTAAAGAATCAATTATTCTTGAGAAAAAAGAGGAAGAAAAAGTGGAACATAAAACCTTAATGATTCCTCGGCCATTGCAAATGCGCGCTTTATGCAGGTCCGTACTATAAAATATATTAAAGAAAAAGCGGCCAACTTCACACGGCAGATTAATTCACTGTTTCAGACCTGCAACCACGTGATTACCAGTAGATTCTCCACCAATATTGGTGGATTAAGGTCGCTTGACACCTCCTTCCTCCGAACGATTCATCAGATTATATTGTGCAAGTACGGTAAAGTCATGATGGAGAAAGCTTTACGTCTCGGTGAGCCGATTAGCTTTACAAATTTGCTTCAGTAAGGGTTCTTAAGCTTCTGGCTGCGTTGGGTTGGTGGTGGTGGTGGGGGGATGCCGCTTCCCTTCCGTTATTCGCTTAAACAGGATTATTATTCTGTTAAGTAGTGATTAATTTAGTGGGGGGCTTTGACGGAATACAGTACGCTGACTTTAATCATGAACTGAGAGAGCTAGTTTGGCAGAAGAAGAAGTATGGTTGTACCTGATAAAACTATACTATTTGCTGTCATTTTCATTAAAGAATCTAATGGGGGGAAGAATCCCAAGATTTGTCTACGATTTGCTCCCAAAATTTGTCTAATTATTGTGAGGAAAAAAAAAATCTCCTCTTTCTACTGTACGGAAAAAGGCTTCACGGGGACATTACTTTCACGACAATCGGTATTTGGCTATGATTAGCGAAATTACAACGTCCCTTTGAAGGACACTCAGGATGTTCTGTACTCGATAAGATTAGACGTGCTACGCCAGGTATTCGCGTTCTGGAGTTGCATGAGGTGTTGGTGGATGGTCTGAATGTTCAGAGCTTGTTCGGCGGAACATCAAATTTATCGAAGAAAACAATTGTTGTAGAGTTTGAATGGTCTGAACTGTTTAGCTGTTCTCCATGTTTATTTAATTCACTGCTGAAAGGGAGTATGCAGAGGTGAGGGAAGACGAAAGTCGTTCTAGGTTCCGTAAGCCGTCGGTCAACACACAGCACCACATCGCCGTTACCTGACATGTGTTTGGGAAGATGTGCCACCTCACTGTTCCCGGAAGGATTAACGCTACAGTACAGTGGCACGAGGGCTCGGATTAATTGATGCAGATGAACATGTGCATAAGATGGATTATGTATGACCTTCGAGCTGGAACATTAGAAGTATAAAGAACTAGTGAACGAGCTACGAGTTTTTGGTTATTTGTAACTGTGGGGAAACCAGCTAGTAGCAGATGAAGATCAGGCATGTGTAAGCAGCAGATACGTTTTCAGAGTTGCACCGATCCACTTGCAGCAAAGCTTGGCGATCACGATGGGACGTCGCCACAAACGAGGCGGTTTCTTTTGGGTTTTGTTCTCTTTCTTTTCATCTGAAAGGGAAAGCAAGCGATTAAAGATCGCCGGATTTACTGGGGGAACAGACAGAAAGATGAGAGAGACTACGAAATAACGAGGCAGAAAAAAGCTCCCCTCCCTCTGCAAGCTCTCTCTTGCCAACCCGCCGTACCTTCAATTTTCTAACTTGCTAAAGAAGCCAAAGGAATTGACTTGAATTGATTGAAAACGTTGCACCGTTCATGAAAAATGGGAAAAAAAGGAATTTGAGTTCCATTTAAAAACCAATGATCGGTGCCCAAATCATCGAAAATATAAAATATTGGGATAAAAGATGGATTTTTATTGCATTTTCATGGTCGCAAACTGTTCTCAGTCAAAACTCATCTTCAAGTTTTCCGCACAGTGTCCTTTGTCGGGTGGGAAATCAAAGTTCATTCCCCCACACTTTTCCTCGCTCTCTCTCTACATCTTTGCCCTGTTGATGGTTGCAGTGGCTTATCTTTGGCTCCGCTCATCTCATCTTCCGTCACTTTCCTTGTTTACCACTGAACCAGCAAGTGTACCCAATTGACTGTACACTCCCATTAAATTTTCTTGCTTCCCTGCTGACCCAAGATCAAGATTTGTGGAACAAATCATCGTCACCGATAAAATAGAGTGGGATCGAAGAACCGGAGCGGGTCTCATGTCGGGTTCCTTTAAAAGATGCGTTTTCAACTGTGAATTAGGATTGGCTGTCTAATCTCTTTTGTTTTGTTCTCTCAGTTCAATAATCGGAGAGAGAAAAACAGAGGCACATGAGCTCAAAAGCCAGATAGGGGGGGGGGGGGGGGGGGTTTTGGGGGGGGGGGGGGGAGAGAGAGAGAGAGAGGAGAGCGAGGGAGAGTGCAAAGGAGGGGCTCCTGTCCTCCTCGTTGTTCTTCATGTTCACAATAAAGTTAAAAAAATACTAAAGAAGAGCGGAATTTTTAGGCAAATGTCATCAGATTCACACCAGGAGATAAGGACGATTGAGCAGTGGAGATGGTCAGAAATGCATGGCCTGGAGCTCTTGTCTTCTCCTAATTCCTCCTCCGACCCTTCTAATAAGCTCAACCCTTCTCCTTGTTCTTCACTATTACCGCCAACTACTGATAATCCTTCAAAACTGGAGTCGGAGACCCCGAGTCAACAGAACCACCAACAAGAAGCACACACTGCAGCAGCAGCAGGAGTAGGGAGAGTAGAAATGGAGGCTCCCCCTTCAACTCCTCCTCCTAATACTACCGAGCAGCACAACGTAGATGGCGTCGGTAATAGCAATGGCCATAGTGGTGGTAGCAATAGTAATTCAAGTAGTGCCGAGAAGCCCAAAGACATTCCTGCAGTCGGGTTCGGCGAGCTGTTCAGATTCGCTGACGGGCTTGACTATGTGCTGATGGGGATCGGGTCTGTTGGGGCGATTGTTCATGGGTGCTCCTTGCCCCTGTTCCTCCGTTTCTTCGCTGATCTTGTCAACTCGTTCGGATCGAATGCAAACGATGTGGACAAGATGACGCAGGAAGTCATTAAGGTAAATGAAAATCGAACTCAAATACGCCCAATTCATCGCCATCGAGGGTAGAAATATGCTAAACTCCTGTATTACGCTGAGGTCCTTTTCTTTTGCTCCCTTGTGTCTGAGTTGCAGTATGCATTCTACTTTCTGGTGGTGGGTGCTGCCATTTGGGCATCTTCCTGGGCAGGTAAAAGAAGAAAAGAGGAAACATGAATTGATAGTTTTCTGATGAACCAAACTTCTTGACGAACTGACAAGGTGAGCTAATTCTCCGGGTTTGCAGAAATATCATGTTGGATGTGGACCGGAGAGAGGCAGTCGACGAAGATGAGGATCAAGTACCTGGAGGCAGCCTTGAAGCAAGACATTCAGTTCTTCGACACAGAAGTCCGAACCTCAGACGTGGTCTTTGCCATCAACACCAACGCAGTCATGGTCCAGGACGCCATCAGCGAGAAGGTCTATACTTCACCTGAAAAATGCAAAAATTTTCAATAATCCATTTCATGGTACTGCGTGAATGGAACATTCTGACTTATTGATTTCGTGCAGTTGGGCAATTTCATGCACTACCTGGCAACATTTGTTTCTGGGTTCGTCGTGGGTTTCACCGCCGTGTGGCAATTGGCTCTAGTGACGCTCGCGGTGGTTCCTCTGATCGCTGTTATTGGGGGCATCCACACCACCACGCTTGCGAAGCTGTCGGCAAAGAGCCAAGAAGCTCTCTCCCAAGCCGGAAACATAGTCGAGCAGGTAACGGAGCTGATCTATTGGTTTTGTGGATTCTGTTTTCTGCCTTTTGACTGCTTCATGACGCGACTGATTATGTGTGAGAACTGCAGACGGTCGTCCAAATTCGGGTGGTCATGGGTTTCGTCGGAGAGTCAAGGGCGCTGCAGGCCTACTCGGCGGCGCTGAAGGTGGCGCAGAGGTTGGGCTACAGGAGCGGTTTTGCCAAGGGGTTGGGTCTCGGGGCCACTTACTTTGTCGTCTTCTGTTGCTACGCGCTCCTCCTCTGGTATGGCGGTTACCTCGTACGACACCACTACACCAACGGCGGCCTCGCCATCGCCACTATGTTCGCAGTCATGATCGGTGGACTGTAAGCACTCCGTCTCAAGGAATAATTTTTTTTTTGTTCTCTGCAACTCTCCGAACTTTCTTGGCACACGTTCTATGTTACATTTTCCCGATTATCTACTTTTTAATGTTTCTGTTATAGTATCTTCCGAAAGGGTAACAAGCCCATTTTCCTTGTAATTGAATTCAGGGCACTAGGACAATCCGCCCCAAGCATGGCGGCGTTTGCGAAGGCTCGAGTTGCCGCTGCAAAAATCTTTTGGATAATCGACCACAAGCCCACCATAGACAGGAACAGCGAATCGGGTCTCGAGTTGGACTCGGTTACTGGGCTCGTGGAGCTGAGGAATGTGGAATTCTCATATCCGTCGAGACCCGATGCTCGGATCCTGAATGACTTCTCCCTTACCGTCCCTGCTGGGAAAACCATTGCCTTAGTCGGGAGCAGCGGGTCTGGTAAAAGCACCGTGGTTTCCCTTATTGAAAGGTTCTACGATCCCACCTCAGGTGAGGGCTTTACATTTTTTCTATTCTCCCACCTGTTTTAGATCTTTCTTTTTGGTTGAGTTACTCTGGCAGCTACTATAGCAATCGGCTAGTTTTCGAGTATAAAAGCATTGTGAGAGATGCTTTTATATGGAAATCTAAAGTACTTTTTCATGGTCGAGAGAGTCTTTTCTATTCTGACTGAAGCGGATGAAGACCATACGTTCATTCTTCTTCATGGAACTGAATTTTGTGTCAAGTCCCAGTTCGCTGCTTTCTTGAAGGAAATGTGGTGTCAAATTTCCCATTTTCCAGCCTCATATCAGAAAATGGGGATTGGGTCTGGTACTTTCATTAGGCAAATGCATCTAATGAAGTGCGACATGATTCTTGTTACGCTTTTTAGAAATTAGCGGCAGAGTTCTGTGTCGTTTGAAGGTGAATATCCAATATTTATCAATGAATGGACAGGTCAAGTTCTGCTTGATGGGCATGACATAAAGACGCTGAAGCTGAGGTGGTTGAGGGAGCAGATAGGCCTAGTGAGCCAAGAGCCTGCCCTGTTTGCGACCACCATCAAGGAAAACATCCTTCTGGGCCGCCCCAGTGCCAATCAGGTCGAGATTGAAGAGGCCGCCCGAGTTGCAAATGCCCATTCCTTCATTGTCAAACTCCCTGATGGCTTTGACACGCAGGTTCGTGGCAGGGGGAAATAAGAAATTCCTTAAGATACCTCCTACCTGGTTATTGAAAACGTTTTTAGTGTCCTGAGCTGAACTTTCATGTGATTTCTTTAATTGTAATTTTGATGGGTACGCTTGAATTTGGACTTCTCCTTAGTCTGATCACTTGTGGGGTGAGGAAAAATTAGAATACTATGTAGAGAGATGATATTCTTTTTGTCTTTATATCAGGTTAAGGTATTGAGTGGGATGTGGGGCTTTTCTATTTGGTTGCAAAAGGAGACCCGTAAGTTTATAACGGTATAGCTAGAAAACAGGAATAGAGGGGACAAGTAGTCTCACAGATGATAACCGTACCAAACCGATCACAAGTGGAGAGTGATGCCCTTGCAAGAGGGAAATGGGGCTTAGTAGTGTGTAATGTATGAAAGTCTACTAATTTTTGATGGGTAAGATTTCTAAATCATGGATCTTGACTAAAAGGTTGTGGTCCACTCTGGTTGGACTTTCTAGGACTCAATTAATTATTGCATTGCTTTGGAATACTTTCACTGGGTCTATGATTATTTATCTGGTCAACAAAGAGGACGTACTACATGTGCTATGAAAATGTTAGGAAGGACATGGTCGATCATCCTCATGCTGGTGATAGCTTTGGTCTACTTTGCATGTGGATATGTTATGAACAGGTTGTGTTAAGCAGAAGTTAAGATCGAGGGTATATGCTGTTATACTATGATATAAGATTTTATAATTCTATTGACTCAGAAGAAAGATATTGATCTTTTGTATGAATTCTACCCAAATGTTTGGCAATTGAGAGGAGCAAAGGTCATGGAGGATCGATGTTCTAACTGTGATATGATTAATTGAATTCTTGGTGTCTTTATTTTTCGACTATATTTTTTTACTACAAGGACCGGACACAACAAAGTGGCATGAGTTCTTGCTTAATGCTCAAACAGACACCATGGAACTCTATCATGGCTTTATTTATGGTGGCATATTTCTTAATTTATGTGTATTTATGTTTTTGAAATTGTAAATCGTGTGCTAAAATTCCAGGTTGGAGAGAGAGGTCTGCAGCTCTCTGGTGGTCAGAAGCAGAGGATAGCCATTGCAAGAGCAATGCTAAAGAATCCCGCAATTCTGCTCTTAGATGAGGCAACGAGTGCATTGGATGCAGAGTCGGAGAAGCTGGTCCAGGAAGCTCTAGATCGGTTCATGATTGGAAGGACAACCCTCGTGATTGCACACCGACTCTCAACCATCCGCAAGGCCGACCTTGTTGCAGTCCTTCAGCAGGGAAGCGTTTCTGAGATTGGGACTCACGACGAGCTGATGGCCAAGGGTGAAAATGGAGTCTATGCAAAGCTGATTCGCATGCAGGAGATGGCCCATGAGACAGCCCTCAACAATGCTCGGAGAAGCAGTGCAAGGTGATTGAGTAGATTCGCTCCTCAAAACCTGTTTCAGTTTTCTTTATTGGGATACGAAGAAAAGAAGTACCAATTCCTTTTCTGTTGTTTATTTTTCCAAATGCAGGCCTTCAAGTGCTAGGAACTCGGTGAGCTCACCAATCATAACTCGCAACTCTTCCTATGGAAGATCACCCTACTCCCGCCGGCTTTCTGATTTTTCGACTTCAGACTTCAGTCTTTCCCTTGAGGCCTCATATGCCAACTACCGCCTTGAGAAGCTGGCCTTTAAGGATCAGGCCAGCTCCTTCTGGCGCCTTGCAAAGATGAACTCCCCCGAGTGGATCTATGCCCTAGTGGGGTCCATCGGCTCAGTGGTTTGTGGGTCGCTCAGTGCCTTCTTTGCATATGTCCTGAGTGCGGTCCTCAGTGTGTACTACAATCCTAACCAGCACTACATGAGCCAAGAGATAGCAAAGTACTGTTACCTTCTTATTGGGCTCTCATCTGCGGCTCTTCTGTTCAACACACTCCAACACTTCTTCTGGGACATTGTGGGTGAGAATCTCACAAAGCGGGTCAGAGAGAAGATGCTCACAGCCGTTTTGAAGAACGAGGTGGCTTGGTTTGATCAGGAGGAAAATGACAGCACCAGGGTTGCAGCAAGGCTTGCCCTTGATGCGAACAATGTGAGGTCAGCTATTGGAGACAGAATCTCGGTGATTGTTCAGAACACGGCCCTCATGTTAGTTGCATGCACCGCTGGATTCGTTTTACAGTGGCGACTTGCTCTTGTGCTTATCGCAGTCTTCCCAGTAGTTGTTGCGGCCACTGTTTTGCAGGTCAGAATCATTTCCTTTGATCTACATTCAGCAGAGCCTAATAGGTTATTGTGGACATCTCTAATTAAGAAGCTAAAAGATATAACCCCACTGATCTACTTCTGTTGTGATTGCTTGATCTTGACATCGGACAGAAAATGTTCCTGACTGGTTTCTCCGGAGATCTTGAAGCTTCCCACGCCAAGGCCACGCAGCTAGCAGGAGAGGCCATAGCCAACGTGAGAACTGTTGCAGCCTTCAATTCTGAGTCAAAGATCGTTGGCCTGTTCTCTTTTAACCTCCAGACCCCTCTTCGTCAATGCTTTTGGAAGGGGCAGATTGCAGGGAGTGGATTTGGTGTGGCCCAGTTTTGCCTTTACGCTTCCTATGCTCTCGGGCTGTGGTATGCCTCGTGGCTTGTGAAGCATGGAATCTCAGACTTCTCGAAGACTATCCGTGTCTTCATGGTCCTCATGGTCTCGGCCAATGGAGCAGCTGAGACACTGACCCTGGCCCCCGATTTCATCAAGGGTGGCCGAGCCATGAGATCGGTCTTTAATCTTCTCGATCGTAAGACTGAAATTGACCCTGATGATCCTGACACAGTCCCAGTCCCAGATCGGCTCCGAGGAGAGGTTGAGTTTAAGCACATCGACTTCTCCTATCCATCCCGCCCAGACATTCTGGTCTTCCGTGACTTGAGCTTCCGAGCCCGTGCAGGGAAGACCCTTGCCCTTGTGGGCCCCAGTGGGTGCGGGAAGAGTTCAGTCGTTGCTCTGATCCAACGGTTCTATGAGCCATCCTCCGGACGGGTCATGATTGATGGAAAGGACATCGGGAAATATAACCTCAAGTCTTTAAGGAAGCACATTGCCATTGTTCCTCAAGAGCCCTGCCTGTTTGCAACCACGATTTATGAGAACATCGCCTACGGCCATGAATCGGCCTCAGAAGCTGAGATAATTGAGGCTGCAACCTTAGCAAATGCTGATAAGTTCATCTCCTCCTTGCCCGACGGATATAAGACATTTGTTGGGGAGAGAGGGGTCCAACTATCGGGAGGGCAGAAGCAGAGAATCGCCATTGCAAGAGCTCTTATGAGGAAGGCCGAGCTGATGCTCCTCGATGAAGCAACTAGTGCTCTTGATGCTGAATCGGAGAAGTCGGTTCAGGAGGCTTTAGACCATGCCTGTGCAGGGAGGACCACGATCGTGGTGGCCCATAAGCTATCGACCATCAGGAATGCTCATCTGATCGTAGTGATCGACGATGGGAAGGTAGCTGAGCAAGGATCCCATTCGCACTTGCTAAAAAATTATCCTGACGGCTGCTATGCCCGAATGATACAGTTACAGAGATTCACTCACAGTCAGGTCATAGGGATGACTTACGGATCGAGCTCCTCAAGGACCACGGAAGACGGGGAGAGAGAAGGCTAAACTTCACCGAGTATTTTTCTACTGTGCCCACTAATATTTTTGTTCTGGGAGTTGATTTTTGGTTCCTCTGTCTGGGTATAGTATAGTTTTTGTGCATCTCCTGTTTTGCTCCATGTACGTTCCATCCCTTCATGGATCGTCCTTTCAAGAAAATGAAAGAGATTAGGGCTTCCTTCATATAGAATTGGCCAGTCCCGCAGCTGACTCCCGCTGTATGGCTGATGGCTCATAACTGAACATCCTGCAGTCCTGGAAATTCCGGCATGGGCAAGGTCCGCGAGATTCTTTAACGGTGAATGTCCGATTCATGAAGGACCTGTAGTTGAATGACGTTAATCTTATTTACCTTGCTTGAGAAGGAAATAGGACCGGTCCCCTATGACGCCATTATACTGATGAAATGGGGCCCCCATGTCCCTGTGTCCACGAGCTTGACAAGAACCACTGAGCACGCTGCGAAGCCTTGATAGTTTATGGATTCAAGCAATAATGTGGATTCCACTCTAACTGATATATTTACAAATATTGTGGGGGTGAATGATGATGACATGGTCTATGTTACTGCATATGTGCACCAAGAGCCTTAGAAAAGACACGAGAGAGGGAGGGAGGGGAAACTGAAGAAAAGGAAAGGAAGATGACAAAGACTTCAAGATAATGCATTGATACACAGACCAGGAAGATAAAGCATGTGGTGGACGACAACCCGAGCGTGGGGGGCCTGGGGAAAAAGAAAACAGAAAATGACAGGAGGAAGAAGAAGAAGAAGAAGAAGGTGATGATGATGATGGCGTACAATGACCACGAGGATGATGATGAAAGTACTCGGAGCATGGGCATTGATTGCTCTCTCATGTTTGCCTGCGGTCTGGGACCTCTCTCAACATATGAAAGCATCGGCGCAGATGGACTGTTTGCTGTAAAAGGATTATCAGAATGGTAAAAAACTGACTGACGTAAAGATGTTCAAGTTATCATGATGTTTCTGGGCATTGTCCTGTTCTCGAGATCAACTTGGTTTTGTAATTCACTGGAACGGTCCAATATATGCGTTCGACAACTTGAACAAGCTGATGGCAATAATTTTGGTACAAGTATTAAGGTGGACCACATCATGTATTATGTTCAATTTATGTGGGCAGTGGTCCAATTTTTACCTGTCGTGGGGCTGAAACTACAGGTTCACTCTCTGCATTGAACATGGCAATCATGAAACAAGGGGCAGCGGGGGGGTTGGTGGTGGTGGAGGAAACAGCAGTGGGACAACAACCTCCTGATCATATCATGATCATTGGAAATCAATTCTAACAGGGCATAAAAGAAAAGGCCTTCTTGCTCTTGTTTTCCTTTTTCCATCTGCAGTCATGGAGAATCCAATTACATGAAAGAACAAGCAGTGGGAAGTGGAATTTAAGATTTATCTCAACTCTCAAGGCTCGTTGATGGTTCTTGTTCTGCACTGGTTACTCTAAACTGGATATTCCACGAACGGGAGGAGAGCTGTGACATCCGACTGGGGCGTTCAAAACTGAGGCATTAGGAGTTGGAACCTGTTTTTGGTAGTGTAGCCAGGATGCAACCCTGAACTCCATTGACGGACAAGTTGTGGGCAGTACTTGCACTTGCACTATCGACCCACTGGGACAATTCCATTGCTATGAGAATGTAGTTAACATCATGGAGCTTGAGTGCAGTACTGCAAGAAAGATCTCTTCCCATGGAATGGAATGAGATGCTTCGAAATTTTTATGCCTATCTTATCTTAATTCATAGATAAATGAGAATCTCATAATGAAACCGTGCGGACCTCCATTACGCGTAATACTTAATTATGTTGTACATGCTACCATAAACAATAATCACATATTGGTCATCGTCAGGAGGACGTCACAGAAAGAAGGCCAGACTGTCTTTCGAATCCTTCACGAGCATCTTTCAGCCATGAAAATGCATGAGAAGCTGCTGCTCAAGAAACCGCCTCACCTCACCGAAACTCGTTCTTCCCTCGCTCTTTCCACTTTCTCACACGCTTGGTAGCATCAAAATAGAGTTGAATGCGATATCGGCATCAAGAAGCATCACAACGGCAAGGATTGGGAAAGCAATACGACCGACTAATCTACAAATTTAAGTGAATAAAAGTTTCTGGAGCTCACCGTATGTATCGAGTGACAAGCTCATGCACCGGGAAAGTAATACGACTGGCTAACCTACAACCCCTGTTGATAAAAGCATCGGCGAGTAAATCATACAAAGACACAGTTCTGCAGCTAAGTGATCATGTTTCGATTGGTTTATTGTCCCGCCGGTGAAGTGGCCCAAACTATCAGCTCTCCTAAGTGGACCGCATCGTGAGATCCAAACGGCCCAAGTTTTTGTGCCCATCTTTTTCCCAATTGCAGGGTTGCATGGATTTAGTAAGCCCTTCCGAGTGGACCTATTAGCCGAGATCATAATGATACCACTTCACCCGGCCTGATTTCTCTCCATGTTAATGTCACCAGGGGACTCTTGGGGCACAGCTTTGAGCGGAATTTCCACAATCAGCAGGAGTTTTTTGCGGTCAATCTATAAAGTGTGCAGGTCAGATCCGAAAAAGCTTGGAAGTTTGGATATAAGAGAAAGAGGGTGCTTGCACATGTGAAATCGACTTAAAGTCTCGTGCATTTCAATCACGGTAATGTGACAACTTGCATGTGGAGTTCTGCTCGTGTATGTCTTCATACGACAAGGCACACGTCTTCTTCTTCTTCTTCTTTTCCCACGCAGGAAAATTGGGCAATGGATATTTAGATCTAAAGAGGAGACCCCGTGACTGTTGACCGACATAACAACCCATCGAACCTATGTCTCTCGACTTTTGGCTTGGCCGGAGTGTCACCATTCATGGTATTAGAGTAAGAAGTTTCAGTTCCTGAATAATCGGACTAATTCCCAGTCTCCTGCCAGGGGAGATTACACGTTACAGATATCACTCTTAGTAGGGCTGGCTCATCAAGGTAGTCCCCTCGCAGGACTTTTTCCTTGTTATTTTATGATTATGTAATTTCCAATCCACACGGCGACTTGAACACTTCATTTTACATGAGTAAAACGTGTTGAATGCCTTAACCGGCTTTTTTGTTTCTTCAGTTGATAGGTGTCAAAATTAACCAAGTTGGACCACCACCTCTTCTGGCTGATCCAAAGCCACCTTCACTATCTCCAAGTTTTCCAAGAGTTAGAATAGGGTACATGACATAATAGTATTATTATTTTTGGCTAAATAATTAAAATGACATAAATTTTATTTTTATCGTATAATTTATTATTATAAAGGGTTTTGCAAGGGCTATGAAAAGTCAATTGACGGAACGCACTTCCTTGAAGAACACAGGGTCGAGCCAATTGAATATCAACATCCACCGGTTGGTGCGATCGCTTGTTCTACGCTCCTAGCAAATATGTGGAGCATTTCCTCTTGTCACGTCAATCGGGGCAGCCGAAATCGACCAAAGCACTCATCTTCCCTCCAAAAGTAACACACCCATGTGGACCATAGCCGCACGCCATTCTTGATCTCTTCCAGCATCTAGAGTTAGATCCGCATTCACCTGTATGTTAGTATGACCTCTAAATCACCTGAATCTAAGTGTGGTGTAATTCCTTGCAGTTATATACCTACTTAGGATCGGTTAAGTATCTTTTTTTGTTATACTTTGCCCATTATCTAGAAAGTCCAATAATTCTATTAATTCTTGATCTTCTCATCAAAGATCTGAAGTGATACTAAATTATCCCAGTGGTATTGGATTGATAATTTATGGGATCATTCAATTTAAGATCACGTTTGAAATCGAAGTAGTTTCCAATCTTAAATCAACTTCTCCTCTTGTTTGGTGAGAGAGAGAACATCTCCCATGGAAGAAAGGTCAAATGAGTGTCCAAGTCAATTTCAGACAGTGCTTCTTGGGTTGTGTGCAGCGTTTGTCGCCCGACAGGCCTTTCACGCTCCGGCTCGGCTCCGTCAGCGCATACATCATCTACTCTGTCTGCTTGCCACCCACCACAGTCCCCTTTCATCCTTATCCATGACTATCTATATATCCCCTCGCCTACCGTCTCCTACGTCTCTCCTCCTCGTTGTCTGACGAGTCAACCAGGGAATTAAAAAAATTCTCAGCTTCTGTTCGCAGTTGGACCGTAACTGATGGGGGAGGTCAGTTTTTCTCCGTCTCTCTGAGGGAGAAGGCAATTTCGTTGCTCAAGACTGGTTCGGTTGATTAATTAGTTTCTCTTCTGATCAGCGCACCCTCTAATTGTGCTTGCTGCAGAAAAATGGAGCCAAGAACGACGGCGAGAAGAAGTCCGGCGGCAGCGATGCGGCCGCCGTCGTTGTGAAGATGGACATCCACTGTGATGCGTGTGCCAAGAAGTTCAAGAAATTGGTCACCAGTTTCAGTGGTACGCTTGAGTTTCTTTTTGCTCATATTAGGAACAATAATATCATATTTCTATGCTTGATAAGACCATAAGACAGGGGACAATCTTCTGCAGATGCCCCCACAACACGATAAGCATAATTCCAGAGTCTTTGAAGTAACTGAATAAGCTGGGAATTCGATTTATTTGAAATTTCTGGATATTGAGTGCGTAAAAAGAGGCCCTAAGTTTGCCAGGGGAAGTAGTTCAGCTGGTTGATTGGCTAGTGTGCCACCGATGTGAATGCAGGGGTTGAAGACGTAAAGATCGACACCCCCGGCAACAAGCTGACGGTGACAGGAAAGGTGGACCCGGCCAAGCTCCGGCAGCGGCTGGAGGACAAGACCCACAAGAAGGTAGAGCTCGTCTCCCCTCAGCCCAAGAAAGACGGCGGAGCTGCAGCCGGTGAGAAGAAACCGGAGGAGGAGAAGAAGGGAGAGGACAAGAAACCCGTCGAGGTTCGCAATTACCAATTGTAATAAATCTACGGATAGTGTTATAATTCAGCTTATTAATCAATTAGACTAATTTATTTCTGATTTCTGGCGGATTTTTTCAGAGCACGGTGGTCTTGAAAATCAGATTGCATTGCGATGGTTGCACGAAGAAGATCAAAAAGGTCATCTGCAAGATCAAAGGTCAGAGTTTTGGTTCCACAAAGCATTCAACTTTGACTTTTCTTCTTGCCGTGGGCTAATCTTCTATTGGAAGCCTTGTAACCCACCGAACAGTCCCGTCCCATATTCTTGTCTAGTTTGCTTTGAACGGTCAAGAGAAAAGGCCGACATTTCCGTGTTTGAAACCAACAATAAATTCCGTTCGATTAAATTAAGCAAGCTGCTGATCAGTCACTAATTCGCGGTGGTCAACAGGGGTTGACTCGGTAAGCGTGGAGCCGTCCAAGGACCTCGTGACAATCAAGGGCACGATGGACGTGAAAGAGCTGACACCCTACCTTCAACGCAAGCTCAACCGGGCCATCGAGGTGGTCCCGCCCAAGAAGGACGATGCCAGCAAGGACAAACCCAGCGGCGACAAGAAAGGCAAAGAGCCCGGGGCCGCCGAGAAGAAACCAGGTGGCGACGACAAGGTGAAAGTGGAGGTCAGCAAAATGGAGCAACACGGCTACTCAATGCCACCAGCGCCGGCGTACTGGTATAACGGGAGTGTTTATGGCGGAGGTTACGGTCACCAGGTGGCTGTTCCATACCAGTACCATGGAGGCCAACCGAGCCAAGTCTACTACCCGCCGGTGAACTATGCCCACGGTGGCTACATGGTGGACCACCGTGTCACTCGGGCGCCGCAGATGTTCAGCGACGAGAACCCGGACGCTTGCACGGTCATGTGAGGCGGGAGAGGATTTAGACTTAGTGGTAACTTAGGCGTTAAATTATTGAATGTTTAACACGAATTCGAATTCTTTAAGCTGATATTAGTCCACGTGCGTCAGAGGTAGAGCATGTAGTATGTGGAACTCTTATCGGAACCGTGGAGGAGGGATGAGAATGCTGATCCATGACCGCGACAAAGCTGCTGAGGGAGACGGCGGAGATCCTCTTCATTTGCCCAGGTCGAAAAATGGAAGGACTAAAATGCTGTGGTGGGAGGCTAAAAGGACCGGGCTTGAACTGTGGGCCGGCCTTCGAGGCCCATATGGGCCCGAGATGAGTATGAATAGGAGATTAAAAGAGTCACGAGTACTGTTATTATTGGTAAAAATAAAAAATAAAAAATCAAGAGTGTAATTACCTCTTAGAAGATTGTATCGAGGAAGTGGCCAAATTTAATTCGAACGCCATTTTTCTTTAATTAGTCCGTCACGTCACGTCATCTCAAGAAGATGAAACAATCCCGTGGACCCGGAGCAGGCAGACCGAAAAGCCCAGTGGGAGCCGTCGGTCGGATGGGAGTGGGATGACATGCACCTGGCGCAAGCAAAGCGTGAATGTGGGCCAAGTGTACACCGTCCGTCGCTTCCCGGGATGAACGACAATGTTTTTATTTATTTATTTATTTATTTTTGGGTTCCACTTCCTTCAACGTTTTACTCGCCTCTCTCATTTTTCACTATCCCCCATCGACACCCCCCCGATTTGCACGTCTTTCAGTTCATCTAACTTCGCGTAAATTAAGAATGGATTTAATCCTGACATGCTTTAGGGTCTTACATGGGACAATTGATGGATTCTCCCCTTTCTCTATTTTTCTTAACTCATTATCGCGGTCTGATTTCGCGGCGACTTTTGACGGTTGTGGGATTTCCAGCTACGGACATCTGCCCGAATTTATCTGACATCTTCCTACTCAAAAGTTAAAAATTTTCTCCACCCCAACTCTTCCCTCTCTCTCTCTCTCTATCATCCTGTCTATCGCCTCGCTCTTGTACCCTACCTACACTGCTGGGTTCTCTCTCTATCCCCCCCAGTCTCTCTCTCTCTCTCTCTCTCTCTCTCCGTCTCTATCTGTTTCTGCAGCTTTTTTTGCCGCTCTGCTGATTCCATCCGCTGTTAGTGAGATGGTTCACTGTTTGCTGATGTTCACTGCTCGGTAGATCGGAGGAATCTAGCTGATCGGGGTTGCTTCACCCATGAACGAGGTTGATTCTACTCTCGGTTTATCCTGGTTTTGTTTTTCATTTTTTGTTTTTACCATGGAGCTCATTTTCATACCCGATGTGTTTTCCGTCCTGTCGATGTAAAAGATTATCCCGATAGAGCTGAAGTTCTTGCCTTTGCCTTGTTGGGTTACCATTAGCTTGTATAATCAGACACGAAACTCTCTGTACTGCATGGTTCCAAGTTTGAACTTCCAACTATCGTATTTGGGTTTTTGTTACTGGCTAGTTTAGAATTTATTCGGTGAATTTGCAGAGCCTGTTGGTTGCTTCATTAAATTTTCTTTTCCGGTAGAATGCTCGACGGATTATTTCACATTTCCTTTGTGGGCGTTGCATATATACTCTCCGCATTTGGATAATGTAGATTGTTCTTGAGACTTAAATTTCATCCTCTTAACCCGCTGATGGTAGCCCTTTATGCTTCTCTACGCTTCCGTTGAAATGCTTGTATAAGCTCTTGATTTTTCAGAAAATTTTCTCACCTGGGCTTTGTTGCATATTTGGGGCATATGGGAGATAGAGAATCAATTGTTCTTTGATACATATCCTTAGCATGCTTGGCTTTTTTCCCCCTCCTCATGACAGGTTGGAAATGGAACTCATTTGCGTTTCACAACTCTGATCTGTTTCTTTTAGTAAAATTCATGCTCAGTTTTTGCTGTAGGTAAAAGCAAATGAACCCTTTCTTCCTACATTAGAGGCAGTAGCTGGGGTTGATCATTTGCATGACAAACCGGAAAATGAGTGCCCTACAGTGGACAGAGTTTTATCCTTCAACAAGGAGAATACCAAGTGCTCAGATGAAGTTAAGTATGGTTTGAGAGCTGATGGCGGTAGGATGCTAGAATCTTTTCCTACTTCATTCTCGTTATTGCTATTGCAGGCATCTTCTTCTTGTTTTTTTTTTTGGCTGGAAGCTATTGCAGATCTTGATTGTTGTTTATCTTACATGTACTAGGAAAATGTTAGTAGAAAGCAATTTGACTATGCAGGGTTAGCTTACAGTTCTTGCATTTGACATGATCAGGAGTATTCCTGTCCCAAAATTGTACCTTATTCATAATTGTTCTCCTGTGAAGTGTTGTTGTTCTTGTATGTGCAGTATGATTTTATATTCTAAAATAGCATTATGCTATTAGTTGCCACACTAACACTTAAAATGTTTAAGAAATTTTTCTAAAAAATTTTCCATGTGAATAGGACCATGGTAAGATAGGATTCGAGGCTTAATCTATGGAAAAACTTACTAGTCTTTACTCTTTAGGTAGAGATTCCAAGAGCCAGTGGCGCAATTTTCAGAGTGAGGGTTATTATTTTTTATTCCAATCCAATAAATCTAGGTTTTCTTATGGCAAGCTGCTCTTCTAATCATCTAACAAACTGAGCATTTTCTGTTTCTCTTCAAGGTGGGATGGCTTTGCACACTACTCAGGTAGAAGATGAACTAAACCTCGGTGTATGTATTTCTTTCCTCTAGGATGTATATTTATCACATTAATATTGTCTCCTCCTAAAAATGTTCCATTCTTTGAGAATATTAATACGAAATTCTCATATTAATATTGTCTCCTATTTGGATTGCAACATGTTTATTGAGGCATCATATTCTTGGTAATAAGTAGCTCTGCAATCCCTTTGCCGTGATTTTTTTTTAAATATTAACATCAATATATAATTAGATGCTTTAACAGGCTCTTGACGGAATTCTTGATGAAATTGATGAAGTGGAAGACCTTGATTGTGTAAATGGCCTGTCTGGTTCATGCAAAGATTATTTTCTAGGTTAATCCTAATCCTCTTATTCCTCTGAGGACTTAGCAGAGTGTGGTACTAAACTCATGCCCCAGAGCTTTTCTGATCTGCAGATATTGATTTGGCTCAAGAAGTTTCTGCGTTGAACCATGGTCCCAAGGATGGATTTCGTTTTGTCAATTCAAGTTCAGATAGCCATTCTCCAGGATATAGTGGAAGTAGCAATTGTGCTTTTGGAGCTTCTGAAACATCGACAGTGACTGCTGCCCTAGAAATAAAATGCAAAGAGGAATCGTGTAAGAGGTCTTGCAGATGTACATGTTTACTTGACTTAGGCAAGATCAATGAGTTGGAGAATGACGTGGACTGCTTAGCTCTGGAACATTCAGAGGAGAATAAAAAGAGTTCTGCCGTACTGGGCAGAGTTGCTATGAACATCAGAGAAAGGAGACAGCGGAAGCCTCCTCAGAGATACATTGAAGAATCATCAAAACAAATCAATTTCGTGGCTGAGGATAAACCACCTTTGAGTAAACAACCTAAGAAAAAACATGCCAGGCTTTTGGTAGGTATCCTCATTATCTTTTGCTGTAAAGTTATGACTGCCTCTTATCAGTTTGAGCATTTACCTTTTGCAGTTTTTATGTTCTTTTGAGAATTCTCTTTGGTGCGTCAGGAATCTGAATCAGAGGATAATTCTTCGGCTTCTGAATCGGAAGATGAATTGGTGAAGAAGAAGTTGACAAAGAATATGGATAGGAGGAAGCACCAAAGAATGTGGACTCTTCAGGAAGTGACAAAATTGATTGATGGTATTTGTAAATTTGGAGTCGGACACTGGACAGATATAAAAAGGCTCTCTTTTGCATCTTCTGCTCATAGAACTCCAATAGATCTGAGGGTACTCATCTGTTTTTTTTTTTTCCTCTAAACTATGTGAAGCACTAGCTTTCATGCCTGTTCCAATATATACTATGACAAGGTAATTTTTTTTGCAGGATAAGTGGCGAAATCTTCTCAGAGCTAGTCATGTACAGCAGCCCGAGCAGAGAGAGGTCTGCCATATGCATAATATCTTTGATATCACAATATGATTTTTCACTATATTTATTAAGGCAGGCAGTTACAGATTTCGTGTCTTGCTCTCAACAGTTATTTAGTTGTCATTATCTTGCCTCTCAATAGTTATTTAGTTGTCATTATTTTTACTTTGTTGATAGCAGTAGTTGATCGGAGGATTCATTGTACAATTTATTTGTTTAACATGTTACCTTCTCGGTCCATGATTATGTAGGTTGAGCAAAGGGAGAAGAGTGTGGGCCGTCCCTTACCCAAGTCTCTGCTGCGGCGAGTCCGCGAACTGGCAGCCCTCCATCCCTACCCGAGGAAGACCAAGACCAGGTCTTCCTTCTTTCCTAGGAGTAGCGGAGCTGAAAATTCCAAGACTCATTAGTTACAGTATAAACTAGCAACCTTGCTTCAACTGTAACTGTAAAAAAACACATTAGTTTTGCATTATCCCGAAAACTATGCTGGATCAGGCAAAACTGGGAAGTAACTTCAGACTGCAAAAGTAACACCGAGACTGATTTAGTTGTATAAAGAGCAACTTGCTTCTCTGAAACTTCCTGGTCATCCATATGTCTTCCATATCACATATAGCCGACAGCCTGAAGATATTTCATTGGGTGCCTGTAGTTTTGGTTTCTTGGTGAAGTTCAGTGGGAACTCTTCTCAGTAGAGAATCACCCTTCAATGTGGTCTCTCCACTCCACCAAAAGCTGTACTGCACTTCTAAAGCCTATGCTAGTTGATAGCCACAGAAGTTACCTGGTGCATTGGAGAAATTTAGACACTCATGCGCCGCCATAACAACATTGGTGTAGGGAAATAGGTTGTCACTTTTTCTCAGTGGGATGAGGTTGTGGCTCAAAAGGAAGCATAGCTCAAATTGAAGTCAAATGGGTTCACTGCATGTCATTCATTAGTGGGCTGCCCCCTTTTCTTGGTGCCTCCTCCTTTGCGGCTTTCTAAAATAAACCAACAAAAATGCTTGGTATAATGATACTGTTTTTGACTTGAAATCAAGAGATCTCGGCTTAATAATTTTCATCCATAGTTAGTACTCATCATATCCCTCCAACCTGATCCTAGATTAATGAAGAATTATTGAGCTTATGGATGCCTGGAAAATACAAAATCCATCTTTTCATGCAAAGGCGTCACAGATAGTCTCTAAACCCATCTACAGCACAATTTTAACCACCAAAAGAGTTCGATAAAATAATGAATCAATGTAAGGCACCTAATTTTTCTATCAGAAATGAAATCTAATTTATTGAGTATTATTGTGATGACAGTTTTATGTTTATCATTTTTGTGTGGCCTTTCCCATCATTTGTGGAAGAAATTTTATTTGGTTAGTGGACAAAAAAGTTGTATCATCTCGGGTGCTAGCCTTTGCTCAGCTGAATTGATTAATTTGCCATTGATTCCAGCCAACTAGGGAAACCATTTTAGTAGGGCTGAGCCGGGTTCATACATCTACTACAATAGCCAAAATGCGAACACAGACATAGTCGATGTCTTGCATTCCGAGTGTTCTAACTCATATGCCATGTAATCCCAAGCTGTACATATTTGGTAAAAAAAATCCAATACAAACCACACGAGTAAATCTCTTGGTATCTGTCAACCGTCCTCTTGGATGATTGATTGTCAATAGAGTGAGGCAGTTTGGTCCCGCAGGTGCCCTATCGGGACAGCTCTGATTGGCCATCGACACTACTCAAAGTCTCGCATCTTTCAAGAGCTTTCGATGTCGTAAGATCATGTTTGCTCCATGCATGTGGTTTGGTTTGTAGGATTCCTACATCCAGCTGCATCAGAAATCATGCGGTGGGCGTTATAAACATCGTCCAGTTCGATCCACCGATCGACATCGACCCAGTGATGATCTACTGTGAAGTTGAGCTTATTACTACGTACTATACATGTAGCTGATATCTTGATCGGTAACACGAGCTAATCGATTGTCCTCAGGATGCCATCTATCTTACACAGGGACTCCCATCATTTAACCATGTATAACCTCATAACACGATATTCTGCGTACACATGAGGGATCGATTTATACACGCATACGCATCCCATAAATATATATATATATATATATAGCACCGGATCCAGCTAGCCACTTCCATTTTTGTTGCTGTTGGCACTATCACCACCCCAATCACCGAAGCTTTCTCTGGGTACGTTGTGGTGGTTATCTGTGGTGGTGCCCTCAGGTTACCTGACATTGTGCCACTGATCTGTCTCACCCGAACTCGATGACAACTCCGGTCTGATCCCCTTTTGGACCCCTCCTCCTTTCCTTGTTGCTTCAACCGAAAGAAGGACCCTTCTCGACTCCACTGAGACAAGCAAGCTTATTGTCGCCGTCAACACGATAATCACAGCCAGGTGCTTCATCTTCAGGAGAGGGAACATTGCAATGGCTGTCGGGATAACTTCAGGAAACAAGAGGACGCTTGTCGTCGTTCAAAGGTGTAGGGCGATATCTGAGGGGTTGAAGGCATTATATAGAAGGGGAGGGATGCACTGGATATTGATTCAAACAGTTAGGGTTTAACAGAGAAAAAGGGAGGAAATCCATGGTGTCCGTCTCTACCACCAAAAAGATGAGACAAAATTGAGTGGGATCATTCATTTTGCACCAGTTAATTACTAATATATTGATATTTTATTGGACAACAATGCAGCTTCTAATGATGGCTCTGAGTACTACTCCCCTAGTTACTCGTCCGATGAATTAGGCCAATCACACTGTGCAGATGACGATTTACGTAACTTCTCAAACAAAGAAGTTGAAAGACTTCCCCAAATCTTTTGTACACTGGATTGTATGCTCGATTATGATACAGTTCCTGTTATCAACAGTCCATGGCAACCATCCGTATGGTCTTTAGACGGGGACTCGGTGTCCCAATTCACTGCCCAAATGCGAAAGTTCCACTTCATCGAGTGGGAATGTTAGTGGATACTCAAATGTCAACAGCGCACGGATACAAGATAATGGTGACAAAAGGGAAAGGGCAGATAAGTTTTTGGTAATGGATTTCCTGTTTGATCTCTGCCTTTCGACCTCAAAACTAGAGAATAGTACTTCAATTATTTTGGGCAACCAACTGATAAGGTTGTTGTGCTCGACCCCCGCTTCAAGTTTTGTTGAGAGATGCTGAGAAGTGATTCACATGAACTTACTCGTACCAACATAATTGCCACGTTCGACTCTCAGCCTCCGCGTGAGATTTATTTCGAAACAAATTGCCTTAGTTGTGAGTTGTCACTCGTGCTGCTCTACTTGGCTCTCGCCACCACCGTACTTTTATTGATAAATCCCTTATGTTAGCTTATCACAAGCCTAGCCATGACAAGGAAAGCCAAGAATGGAGGCCAATGAAGCCTCGACTACAGCCTATAGGACTTAACAACTCAGGTTCGGGAAGCGTACACTGTAGCCTCAATGGTCTCGCCATATGGAGAATTCTCTGGCCTTGATGACAGCCACATATCTTCTTTAGACATCAACTGATGGTGGAAGAAAACGAAGCAATGAGATCTTTTTGTTTAAACAAAGGTTCAAGAAGCCCTTCTTGTAGCCAACTCCATCTTGGTCACGACCCTCCACCCCTCAGTCAAAATGCAACAAGGGACATAAGCAAGTGAACAAGACAGTTCATTCTCTCGTGCTCAGAGCCGGCTTCAGATTGGAAGCATGAAGTGGACCCATATGCCAGGACTTATAACCTCAAAATATTAATTCAACTCATAATCGATATTCAAGACATGAGGCAAAGAGTAAGGGTACAGTGCGCCAAACAGATGGATATAAGTTTGCAGGTTGCCCAAAACGTTGAAATATAGGGAAAAAACTTAGGCCCAAAATCATTGTTAGTTGGGACCAGAATAAATTCATTTAAGACTCTAAGGCAAATTCAGGCTTCTCCGGGTAGGTGCAACCTGATCTTTGGATGATCTCATTTGATGCGTAGCATCCTGCCTTAACACAGTCCCCAATCGGTTTCTCCCGAACCAACTGAGAAAGGAATCCCCCAACGAATGCATCGCCTGCATATCACAATAGGGGTGTCCTGTTAAAATATGGGCATAAAACAATTATACATACAGAGGAGCCTTTAAGCCACACTAGTGAATAACAGCAGTAGTAGTTCCCCATACTAAAGGTTTCACTGGGAAGTACCTCCGAGAAATGTTCACTGGTTGCCAAATTTTGGATGCAGAGTACAGTGCTATCTTAGAAGTGATTTCGCAGAAAACCAATCCAAGTATAACTCAATGAAAATTGTGTTCAGAAAAAGATTCTACGAAATATCAAGATCATGTTTTCACCAACTAATTATCCAATAACTGACAAAGGTTAGACAACAAAATTTTTGTGCTCGCTCTGTTGACTAGCAGACACCCCAAAATATTCTTGTGAGATGCATATGCCTATCACACCTCTATCGAGTAAGTAATTCCTGAGTAGTGTTCCACAAGCATGTGTAATGAGCATAGTTTTAAAAACCAGCCAGGCCAGCTGGTTTGACCTGTTTGATTGGGAACTGGCCACTCACCCGGTTTGGTTCCCAAAATTAACCCAATTGCATTTTAAATACAGCTAGCTCTAATTGAACCAGCTGGTCCCTGATCGGACCAGTGACCACAATTGAACTAGTGAAAAAACAGGCCAAATTAAAATTAGAAAAAACAAAAACCTATCATAATATACTTATTTTATTTTACTAGACTTATATTTGTATTTTATGTTAAACATGAGGTTAATATAACAGCTATATTGAGGATTTTTGTTATAAATTATTATCAAATTACAATATTATGTAAATGTATTGATAATGTTATATTATTAATATTACTTATTAAATATGCAATTCGACCCGGTGAACCCTCCGTTTGACCCACAAACCCATGAACCCATGCCTTGACCAGTTTCCAGTCCGGTTCAATCCAGTTTTAAAAACTATGGTAATGGGAGTATGCAGATTGCACTTCACAAACAGCTCCAAATTTTGTCCCGTGCTTTCAGCTTTCAAGAATTAAAGGCAAATTGTAGAATATGAACCTGCTCCGTTGGTATCGACAAGCTTCTCTTTTGGCAGCAATATCACTGGGAATGTCTTCACTTTCCCGTCCTCAGCGACAACAACTGGATCCGCACCCTGAGTGATAACAGTGATTCTCTTGTGTGTTCCGGATGCTTTGGGCAACTTGGAGATCTTAAGTGCTATCTCCTCGACACCATCAGTCTAAAGGAATGATAAAACATGTTAAGAAATGTGCACCAAAATACTAAGATTCATCAAGCGAGAAAGTGAGAGTATCACATGTAAAAATACATACCTCCCAGCCATGAACCTTGGCAAAGGTTCTTGCTTCAGTCTCATTCCCGAAAACAAAGTCCATGTAGCTGGGGAAAAAAATGCCCATATAAGGATGCATAAATCTTCAATGCAGAAAACTTCTATTTAAGGTCATAAGATTCATACGGCAAAAATTTGTCGAGTGCATCCTTAAAGAACTCACAAATGAATGGAGCAGAGAGGTTCATCATGAAAACCTACAATATATAGGCATAGGGATCATTAGTGATAGACAAAACTAATCAAGGACAACATGTGAAGAAGTTATAAAGATCAGGGAAACTGGTTTGAAACAATTTTTCTACAGCAGTTGAAAAACAATTGCTTATCCTTGTTGGTCCCATTAAAAAAAAGTGGGACCTACCACGATCAAGAGTCAAGATAAAAATCTTTTGTCGGTTCCTATTAAGAAAGAAATTTCTATTTCAAGTGTTTGCTCAGATAACAATACCTTGTTGTTTGCAGCAGCATGCTCAGCAACAAGTTGGATTGAGTCAGGGGACACGGTGAGGAAAAATCCAGCAATGTAGTAGTACTTGGCTTTCTCAACTGCATAAATAATTTTTACCAGGTATTTCATTCAGAAGGACTGTATAGTAACAGGGGAACACTACAGCCCAATCATTTGAAAGTTATAGAAATACCTAAAGCCCAATTTTCTGGTCTTTTCAAGTGTTCAGATTTGTAGCAGTTTGCAGCAGACAGGTTTGCAATAAGAGACCTATTCGCATCAAACAAAAAGTCTTATTAGCCCAAGGTTAGTGTTCTAGAACGTCTTGAGATAACTTAAAGCAGTCAACAGCTAATGTATTCAATGAAAATCTTGTATATCATTTATAAAACAGTTGCAACTAAGAAATATAAACAAGTGCAGGGTCTCTATGCTGATATAAAGCAAACTATGCATCATCTAGGAAAGAACCAACAAGATAAATCTAAGATGTACAAAATTGACCTTTCACCACCAACAACACAAACTGCGCATGTGCCAGTTGCTGCAGACTCCTCATAATAGTGGACCTGAAAATACCATCAAATTACGGCCACAGTTTCCCCAAAAAATGCAATAGGTGAATCATTAAATGCAATAGGGGAGTCAAAAAAGGGAAACAGAAAAGAATCTTACATTAACACCAGCAAGCTTTGAGTTTTTCTTCATCTCGTCCCCGTATTTGTCCTTTCCAATGCAACCAATGTAACTGGTCGCACCAGGAACTTGAAGCATCCACTGAGAGGGCAAGGGAAAATAATTAATTTTTTTCATGTGATAAAATCCAACCATGATAGTTGTACCAAAAACAGCATTTGAAGATATACCTGGGCAACTCTAATTGAATTTTGAGTGGCACCTGCAGGTCAAAAGTGCAATTTAGTTCAATTGAGTGATTCACAACACCAGCTTGCAACAGTAAGTATCCATTTATATTTGGGGGCACACTAGAAATTGCATAGTGTTATTACCCCCAGCAATGTACTCCACATTGTATTTGCTAGACATCTCATCATACCTGCGATTTTTGGTCAAAGTATCGTCCAGATATAAAGGCACACACAGTTAATAAAATGAAAACATAGACATACGAAACAGATCAATATGCCTTGACCCTGTCAAGAATGACCAGAATATAAGCTTCAAATGAACTGAGTTTCAACTATCATGAGAAGATATGAAATGAAACCAGCTCCAGGTCACAGAATTAGTGAAATTGTTAGTTAATTTAATGTTTGTGAGAGAGGACTTACATGGAGAGATGCTTTTCGTCCGCGAGAATTGCATTGTTCAGCTTGATGTCATATCTGTAAGTGAAAAAGACACCAGTTCAGCTCAAATCATAGGAAAGGGACACCAAACTCAGATAACCTTCACCAGCAGGGATATTCTATGGCATAAAAGAAAGCAATTTATCCCTTCTGCACAAGTGAGCCAAGCCAATACGCTTGAGCTTATCAAAGAAAACTTGTGTGACAACTAAATAAATCAAGCAGAACAGTTTAAGAAAAGGTAACGAAAAGTTCCCCAGGTTACGTCAAGCACTGTTGGCATTTCTTACTTAATTGCCATATAAGTCGTCAAGATTGTAGCAAGCCACATGACATGACCTATGACACAAATTTCATATTAATTTGATTAGCTGGATGAAGCTAACTATCAGTCCTTTGGACAGCTCACCCCTCCTTTCCTGTTGGGCCATGTTTGATAGAAAACAGTGCTACTATGGAACCAGATCTGATGACTGAAATCGCATCCAGCAAGGATGGAAGGAATGGAATAGGATTCCATATCCCACAATTTCTGTCTTTCATATTGCTCCCCTGATAAGTACGCCATTTCTATCACAAGTGTTCTCCACGATCCTCAATCTACAGATAACTACACCATTTCCATCTCACGTATTCACCATGATCCTCGATCTACTGCAATCGAGGAAACAAGCATCCGAGCATGATATATATCTGCACTTGCCCATCCTTTATTAGTGTTCTACACCCAATTGTCCCCGCCTACCGAACATAGAATGCGGTACCGATCTATATCTTTCATGGAGAATATGCTATGTCAAACAGCTATCAGCCTCGAAGAATTCTCAGCTCATCATCAAGAATCAACATCTCACGGGACCGTAAAATTTTTACGGAGAGACAGCACTAACTTATTAAATGACAGCATAAAAAGTCAGATCTTTGACAAATAAAGACATTGGAGTGTCGTTAACAGGCATCAAAAAAGAGATCTTGAATGAGGAAGAAACGTGCCTCTGCAAAAAATCTTCGTCGACGACAGCGGAAATGTCAAGGAGGGGGTTGCCCATCCCAAGAAGAATGCCCTCGTAAGCCATTGCCGGAGATGGAGGGATCTGAGGGAGAGACCAAATGCCGGAGACTAGAAGATGAGAAGGGTAGAGAGGCTCAGATCGAGGGCGGCGGAGGGCAATGGGGCAAGGTGAAAGAGTTTCCTAGACACTTAATGCGACTGTCGGCCTCTCCCAGTATCACGCGGAACCCCAACAACAATTTCATTGGCCCTGGTTGGCCTTCAGTATCTTACCATATTACTTGAAGATACCAATTGCGGTAATATATATATATATATTGAATTATAATATTATATTAGGACAAACTTAATTGCATTTACGAGCATGGTGTCAATTGTAGATTGCGTAGGTAGAGATGTATCGATGATTACGACCCGGACATGTTTAATATTAGAGCAAGTCTGATAGATTACTAGTATCTTCTACTCAAGAAAGAGGAATCCATTGATAATGTTTCTCTAATAAATATTCCCACCTACCCCCAATTCAGACTTGTCGCCTATTTTTGTCCCAGTTCTTTGGCATCTCTGTCCTTTCCACGACAACAACTGAGTAAAAAATGTAAGCAACTACCGCTGAAAAAGGTCACGAGTGCTTTGGTCGCCTTCCCAGTCAGTGAAGAGACTGCTCCGAGTCATCAGCCTGATGGGGTCCCCATAAGTATGGCTCCAGGTGGGCAGGAACAAACGACTCTCGCCTATGGCATAAGGTGAACTCGGTCGTTGAAGATGCTCCTGCGAGGTCAGCGGTTTGAGGCTTGCCCTCAGCAATGGTGCTGATGTCGTCGGGGTTCGAGTACCTCAACATCATCTCCGAACTCTGAGCGACAATGCTGTTGAGTTGGCCAAGTTCTGGGAATTGGAGTTCTTCACTGCGGAAGCATATGCAGCAAGTATTACTTCGAGCTAAATAAAAATTTTCTTCCACGATTCAGGCTAAAGAGTCGTCGAGATCTAAGCTTGGAAAACAATCAAATATTATACTTTTTCTCGCGGCCGAGTTGTAAGGCAGTTACCAATACTAGACAGGACTCTGCGGCCAGTTTGACCAGATACTGTCCCTCAGTGTTTTCGCGGATACTGTCAAGACTAACATCATCACATCGCGTACAAATTAAGTTCTTTCCCTAGAGTTAGAACTTAGATTCGAGGAATAACGATTGATGCCCTTCTCCAATTGGAGTGGCCATAGGTCCGTTTAGGCCGACTCCGTTACGCCGTACAGATTTCCAGCTTTCCCACGTCAAGAAATTCTGGGTTCTAGGATCTATCTCAGTCCCAACATAATGTTCTTCCCATTCATTTGGCACGTCAGCGGCTTTTCATGCCTACAAAGTTGAAGGAGGGAAAGGTGTAGTGTACTCAACTAGCAACTTGATATAGACAGTTGGCATCCTGCATTCTCAAAGAGTGTGGGGTGACAAGAGAAACAGGCGACACATGTGCCAATTGAATAGAAAGTAATGCAATCGATAACCAAAACTGAAAGCATTGGAATTATCGTACGGTCTTTCTTTGCGGTAAAAAATAGATTAACGAAGATAAACCTGGGGGGAATTTGAATGGAGCTCACGAGGAAGAAGAATACCATTGCCAGGGTATGAGCAGTAAGGCCAGATAAAATGAATTCATTATTTTTCGCAAGTTGCACTCTCTTTCTCTGTCGCATTTGGATGATCGCAGAAGAGAGGGAAATCATGGTGGAGATGACTGAACAGAAAACGTTGCACATAATTTCATCTTTACACTGCTGAAGATGCCTTTAATTGAACTCTGTTACAGTTCTAGCTTGAAGCCTGGATCGGAGAATGGCAGAGCACTTATGAAGTGCTGATGGGAGAAGAAATAGAGAGAAGAATGAAGGCCAACCCTTTTTTTTCTTTTTTTTTTTCCTTCTATTACTCTGAATCTCAGTACATGTATTTATACAAGGCTCTTGAAAGAGAATAATTTCTCCTGTTTCTTGAAGGTGATTTGGATTACACTTAAATAGTATTAAACACGGATAGACACAATTACATCATTACCCCTTATTAGGCGTAGAAGACATATATCTAGATATACATATTTCTAACAGCTCTAGCTATCGTTAGAGCTTATTAACAGAATTGATTATGGGCAGGTAAGGTTGTTTCCTACGGTTAACCCTTCTGCTCATCACAAACTCAACACAGAGGCAAACCAAACCCATCAGACATATTAACTAATTCAGTGGAATGGCACCGAAACAGGGCAGGATGCAGGCGAGTGATCAGCATATTGGAATTGGGGCACCGTTCCAATCGCTCAGGCACTCCAGCATTGGGTCGATGATTTTGCCCTGGCACATCGCTGAGAAGACCTTGTCGAAATCCTCTCCTGGAGACAGGGCCTTCTCTCCCGTTAACATTCCTGTTCCAAGCTCCTCCCTGACGAACCGGTACAATGGGTATGATCGGCAGTCCTTGATCCTGATAGGGATGGCCTCAGTTCCACTCTCAAAAGCTGCTCTGGCGGCTTCTATCTCCTTTGGAAGGACTGCCTTCAGCCCAGCCTCAAAGGTGCTGATCTTCTGGAACATGGATGAGCTTGGGTTCTCCTCGTTCTCGCCATTCTTGAGGGCGTGGTCAACAAGGACCTGCCTGAGCTTCTGCATCAGAGGGTAGGTAGCACTGCAGGGATCATCCGCATAGGCAAAGACGTACTCTCGGTCGACCACCGTGAGGAGGTCTTTCTCGCAAAATCTCAACGGGTGGAGCTCGCCATTGACTCCCATCATTAAGGTCTTCTTTGCCACTTGGGCCACTGTGTTCTTCACAACACTCCTAAGGTTCTCCTCTAAATGCCTGAGATCTATTGCTTGGCAAAGTGCAACGAGGAAAGCCGATGACATAAGCTTTAAGATTTCCACGGCTTCAGCAGTCTTCCTGGAAGAGATCAGCCCCAAAGAGTTCACATCCTGATTGTGCTGCTCCGCACTCTGAACATGGTTGGTCACTGGGTTCCCAAGGAACTGCAGTTCAGAGCAGTATGAGGCCATAGCAATCTCAGCGCCCTTGAAGCCATAGTCCAAGCTCGGGTTTCTGCTGGCGGAGAGGTTCGATGGCAAACCGTTGTTGTAGAAATCATTCACAAGCTCAGAGAACTGTGCGAACATCAACTTTCCGATGGCTGCGATTGCTAGCCTGGTGTTGTCCATCGAGACTCCGATCGGGGTGCCCTGGAAGTTCCCACCGTGTAGGGCCTTGTTTCTCGATACGTCGATGAGGGGGTTGTCATTGACGGAATTGATCTCCCGCTCGATGGATTTGGTGGAGAAGCGGATTACCTCGATCTGCGGGCCAAGCCACTGGGGAGAGGTTCGGAGGGCGTAGCGGTCCTGCTTTGGCTTCTGCAGCGGGTCCATCTCGTGCTGTTTCTTGCCGGCTTTAATATACGAGCTGCCGTCAAGGATGTGCTCCATGATGGCAGCCGCCTCGATTTGGCCCGGGTGGTGCTTCAGCTTGTGGGTCAGGTGGTCTATGAACTCGGGCTTCCCGTGCATAACCTCGGCAAAAGTTGCCGACAGTACCTCGGAGAGGACAGCTAGGATGTTGGCCTCGAACAGGACCATGGATGCGAGACCTGATCCGACGGCAGTACCATTGACAAGTGCCAAGCCCTCCTTAGGCTGCAACTCGAAGAATCCCGAATCAATCCCAGCTGCAATGAAGGCCTCCTCTGCGTTGAGCAACTTTCCTTCTGGCCCGACAGCCTTGGAATTCGGCCTGCCGGTCAAGAGCCCAGCAATGTAGGAAAGCGGGACAAGGTCACCCGAGGCAGTGATGGTGCCACGGAGGGGGAGGCAGGGGCTGATGTTGTGGTTCAGGAGCTTCGTGATTGCTTCCAGGATCTCAAACCTGATCCCGGAGTAGCCCTGGAGGAGAGTATTGATCCTCACGAGCATGGCCGCTCGGGTGGCGGAGTGAGGCAAGGTGTGGCATGACTCCGTTCCGCTCCCAAATATGCCGGCATTCAAGAACCTGCAGAAAACATTGCCCAACCATTTAACCCGAGCGAATAATTACTTCATCACACCTAATCGGTCGTAGGTAGCCTGAGATATTTTCACCATGACAGCTACCTTACTGTCTTAATTATGAATTGTTACTGGTTTTTCTTATATTTCACCCTTTTCCATGGTGTCGTCTATCCTCACTTGCAGATGAGACGCAATTAAGTATAATATTGCTTCTGGTTTCAAATTGTGCTATCTGTAATCTGTATTTGATCGTAATGTCATTGCCTAATGATGAGTTGGCTACTACAACATGGTAAGCAGAAACATTTCATAGTCGCTATGGGCGGCTTAACCTGCGGCCCAACCAAACATGACGAGAATATCTGTCAAGGTGGAAGATTAATGCTAAAGATGCCGACATTCAATGCAGGACGAAGATATTTCTATATTTACATACCTAATAAGCTCCCTCTGGAGTGCACCGCCCTGCTTGGTCCTCCGGTGGGAAGTTGCGCCGAACCCGGTGGTGACCCCGTAGCTGTCAGTCCCGTTGTTCATGCTCTCCATCACCCACTCGCTGCTGGCCTTCACCCCAGCTCTGGCCGACTCCGCCAGCTCCACCGTAACACCCTCGGTGTCCCGGGCAGCGATGGCTGCAACCTGGGATATTGTCAGGGTTTCTCCCCCCAGCCGGACCACCGGCTTCCGGAACTCCTCCACCATCCTCTTAACCTCATCCAGGTGGCTCCCGGCCATGGACTGCGCCGCTGCTCCCCAGTTTAGCGGGTCCTGGCCGTGCTGATACTGGCGGGAAGCCGCGCCCTTTATGCACAGGCCGTCTGTCGACCCGTTCAGCACTCCGTTTCCTTCCTCAGGGACGGCGAGCTTGCTGCTGACTTCCATGATCATACACAAACTTAGAAGAGAAATGTAATGGCAGCTGAGAGGAGAGGGAGAGAAAGAAATCCTATGGGCAGGAATCAGCTGAATGTTGAGGATTTCCAGTAGGATGGTGGGAGAGAAGGGGAATGGGTTTAAATAGGAGAGGAGTTGAGAAGGGAAATAGCGTTCGTCTTCCTCAGTCATTCCGGTTACCGTGTCTGGTAGGTGAGCACATGATGGCAACGGGTGGGGGAGGATCTGGGCCGTCGGCCTTGGATGATCGGATGGTGGAGGGAAGGGGAAGCGGGGCTCCGTAGTAGATCAGTTGGGAGAAGCTTTTAATGGTCAGGAGTCCGACGGGGCATCGGCATGCATGCACGGAGGTCTCGGTGGTTGGTGAGAGCATAGTTTTTAAAACCGGACCGGGCCGGGAACCGGTGTAGGCATG